>APFE030687679.1:94801-125432 GCA_000404065.3 Pinus taeda
TCATAATTTGGACAAAAGCAGAGCAAAATAGAGCAAAACAGTACAGATCAGTACAGGGCAGAACAAGTCAAAGAAGATCAGGCAGAATTGAGCAGAGCAGGGCAAGGGTCAGGCTATACAGGGCAGTGCATTTGATGGATGAATAGTAACGACCGATAGACAGATTGCAGATGAAGTTCCCCATGGTTGAGAGGGAGTGTTAAAATTGGCAACCAGGGCAAAACTTCATGTGGGTCATCTTATTCATGGCTGATAATATTTTTATTAGATTCCTCTCGTCGAGAGGTGTAGGATTGATATAAAGATCATCCGATTCCGATAAGTATTCATGGAGATAATGAATTTATTTTGATTATGGAATTATTATCAAGCCGACCTACAACTCATGTAGGCTCAGAAGCCCAATAGTCGCATCCATTCAAACACCAACGTTGTGTATAAATATAAGAGGACTTTTCCTCATTTGGACTCACTCATCCCATCACATCTCTCTCTCTCTACTGCGCAGAAATGAGTCTCTTCTCTACTGTGCAAAAAAGGGTCTCTCTCTCACACATGTGAAGCCGGAAGCTGTTGAACCTGAAGTTGCAACTACAGGTCCAAAGTTTGACCTGCATGGACCATCAGATCTCCTCTTTAGAACTGTGTTGTAGGTCCATCTGGATCTCCTCTAGAAGCCACAACTTTTGGTGGTGGAATGAAGTCAATCCGACGAACGGTTTGCAAGATATCGATTGCCCTAGTTTGAAGCCAAAAGCTGTCGAAACTGACGCTGCAACTGTAGAAGTAAAGACTGACCTGCGTGGAATAGAATATCTCTTCATCTAAACTACGCTGTAGGTTCATCTGAACCTCCTCTGGAAGCTGCAACCTTTGGTGGTGGAATGAAGTCAATCCGACGAATGGTTTGCAAGATATCGACTGCCCTAGTTTGAAGCCGGAAGCTGCCGAAACAGAAGCTGCAACTGCAGAAGTAAAGATTGACCTACGTGGACTAGAAGATCTCTTCATATGAACTACGTTGTAGGTTCATCTAAACCTCTTCTGGAAGCCGCAACTTTTGGTGGTGGAATCATGTCGATCCGACGGTCGGCTTGTGAGATATTGTCTGCCCTAGTTTGATGATGAAGCTGCTAATGTTGATGGTGCTGATCTAGGGTTTGCTACTGTTGATATAAATAAGATTTATTGTACTATTTCTCTCTGCTGAATTATTGAAGATAAAAGAATATTTGATCAAAGGGTTTCCCCACACATTGTGGGGTTTGTCCCTGGCTAGCCGCCACATCTTGTGTCTCTTGCCTTGGCTTGTTTTTTGTCGATCGTTCAATGTTCTATTTTCACTTTGCTTTATGTACATGTTATTGCTAATCTATGGAATATAATAAGAAAAAGAAGTAAACTGTTATAAACATAGAAAATACCATAACTTAACATGGTATCGGAGCTGAGATGAAGACAAAGCCTGAGCAAGAGCAAGAGCAACCACCGAAGAGAATATTGGCGATGCTATCCTAAAAGAACTATGGGGTCCTCAACACTCTGTCGAAGGAAAGCTTCATAAGAAAGATGACTATCACGGATGGAAGATGTCTATCGATCTAACCCTGAAGATCCAGGAGTGCTGGACCATAAAAGGCAATATTGTTGAGCCTCCATCAAATGCATCCACTGCTGCATGGAACAAATGGAAAACCGAAGAAGTCAAAATAGAAGATCATCCAGGATTCTATTGACAAGCACTTGGTGGCCTACATATCTGAACTAGACACCTCTAAGGAAATCTACGATAGACTGGTGAGTTTATTTAAAGTTAATGATGCAAATCAAGTTTTGTTTCTTAGAAATAAACTGACGGAAATCAAGAAGGGTAAAGATGAGAGTATGAAAGCATACTTCTTAAGAATAACCGAGATCAAGAATGATCTCCTGTCTATTGGGGAGGCTATTACTGACAAGGAAATGGCACTCATGACTCTTGGAGGATTACCATCCGAATGGTACGTGTTCAGGACTACTCTTCTGAACTATAATGTAGTCCCTGGTTTCGAGGAATTAATGGCTAGATGCATTCAAGAAGAAACAAGGGAAGAAGAGCAAGAAATGCCCATGCCTAAAGGTCCTCCTGCTGCCTTTTCTTCTCATGCTAAGAAAAGAAATCATTCCGGGACTAAATCAAAAGGAAAGGCTGGACCTAAGGCTGGAAGAAAATGACAATGTTACATCTACGATAAAGCAGGTCACTATGCAAGGGAGTGCCCTCATAGAAAGGACTCACACCGGGACGATGATCAAAATCCCTCTGATGGCAATCAAAGGAATGACAAATTCAATAGCAAACGTAAGAGGAGAGCTGGGAATCGAGGAAGAGGACAACCATTCAAGAAGGCTAGAAATTCCAGGATGTATTAAATGCACCTGACCTCAAAAGGAACCTAGTGTCCATCTCGGCAATGGAAGACAAAGGCTACAAGGTAACCTTCAGCGATGGCAAGGTACGTATATGGAAAATACTGGTCTAGGACCAATGGAGTTGTACTCACTATGATGCTGACTTTGGGTTGGTTGAGACTGGTCTGGGACTAGTGGTACATACTCTGAGGCTGACTTTGAGTCATTATGATACATCCTCGATCATTTCTTCTTCTTCATAATTTAGACAAAAGCAGAGCAGAACAGAATAATGCAAGAGCAGAGCAGAACAAAGCAAAACAATACAAATCAATATAGGGCAGAACAGGCAGAATAGAGCAGAACAGGGCAGGGGACAGGTTGTACAAGGCAGCGCATTTAATGGATGAATAGTAACGACTGATAGACACATTACAGATGAAGTTCTCCCTGGTTGAGAGGGAGTGTTAAAATTGGCAACTAGGGAAAAACTTCATGTGGGTCATCTTATTCATGGTTGATAATGTTTTTATTAGATTCTTCTCATCGAAAAGTGTAGGATTGATATAAAGATCATCCGATTCCGAAAAGTATTTATGGAGTTATGAATTTATTTTGATTATGGAATTATTATCAAGTCGACTTACAACTCATGTAGGCTCAGAAGCCCAACAGTCGCATCCATTCAAACACCAATGTTGTGTATAAATATAAGAGGAATTTTCCTCATTTGGACTCACTCATCTCATCACATCTCTCTCTCTACTGCGCAGAAAAGGGTCTCTCTCTCACACATGTGAAGCCGAAAGCTATTGAACTTGAAGCTGCAACTACAAATCCAAAGTTTGAACTGCGTGGACCATCAGATCTCCTTTTTAGAACTGCACTGTAGGTCCATCTCGATCTCCTCTGGAAGCCGCAACTTTTGGTGGTGGAATGAAGTCAATCCGACGAACGGTTTGCAAGATATCGACTGCCCTAGTTTGAAGCTGGAAGCTGCCAAAACTGAAGCTGCAACTACAGAAGTAAAGATTGACCTACGTGGACTAGAATATCTCTTCATCTAAACTGCGTTGTAGGTTCATCTGAACCTCCTCTGGAAGCTGCAACTTTTGGTGGTGGAATGAAGTCAATCCGACGAACGGTTTGCAAGATATCAACTGCCCTAGTTTGAAGCCAGAAGATGTCGAAACTGAAGCTGCAACTGCAGAAGTAAAAATTGACCTGCGTGGACTAGAAGATCTCTTCATCTGAACTACGTTGTAGGTTCATCTGAACCTCCTCTGGAAGCCGCAACTTTTGGTGGTGGAATCATGCCAATCTGACAGTCAGTTTGTGAGATATCGCCTGCCCTAGTTTGATGATGAAGCCGCTAATGCTGATGTTGTTGATCTAGGGTTTGCTACTGTTCATATAAATCAGATTTATTGTACTATTTCTCTCTGCTGAATTATTGAAGATAAAAGAAGATTTGATCAAAGGGTTTCTCCACACATTGTGGGGTTTGTCCCTGGCTAGCCGCCACATCTTGTGTCTCTTGTCTTGGCTTGTTTTCTGTCGATCGTTTAATGTTCTATCTGCACTTTACTTTATGTACATGTGATTGCTGATCTGTGGAATATAATAAGAAAAAGAAGTAAATTGTTATAAGCATAGAACATACCATAACTTAACAAGACGACACTTAAGTTTTCTTCCAATAGGGACTAGAAAACTTAGAGGATTTACATGGAATGACTCTTACCAATAGAAACAACAACTTGCAAGGTCAAAGTAGGTTCCGAAATTGGATGTTGGCCAAAATTTTGGAGGGTGTTGTAGCAACGACAACAGTCATTTCCCTTCAAAAGCCTTTTGGGTCTTGGAGATAATAATCTTCCTATGTTCTTTAGCCTCATAAATACCAAATAGAGACTAGAACACTTGTTCATGCTACCAAAACTAATAGATGTTATTAATTTACCATGTGTCAGAGTTATTGACCAGATTATGGTAATTGGATAATGATGATGATTTGTTATAACCTTTTCTTAGAGAAATTTGTTAACAAAAGAACATTTGTCTAGTCATTATGAATAGCTAAGATGAAGTATTGAATTTTGTAGCTATGGTCAGTCTTCAAAATTTATATTTTGGCCCTTGAAATACATAATGAACTTGTAGGACATGTTCTTCATGTCATTTTCATTGTTTAGCCCTTGAAAGAATTAATAAACGACATGTTCTTCATGTCAGTATCAAAAGAGAAAATTCCGAATTTTAAATTTTGAATTTTTGGCTCCAAACTTGTCAAGTCGGCCCGGGTGAAGAGACACCCATTCGGACAGGCAAAACATTATATATAGAGCACTCAACCTCCTCAACATTTGTACATGTGACTTTTTTGGGTAGTAGGTCGAACTTCTAAGCAGCAAGGCCGAAATTCTAGGCATACCATTCTGGGCAGTGGCATCGATTTTTTGAGTATATTCTGGAAGGCCGAAATTCAGCCTAGGCAAGTTATAGAGGTTTGAAGTTAAGGACAAAAGATTGACTTGAAAAAACGGTTGTTTAACCAAGTTTGACCATAGCATTGTTGGTCAATTTGACCTCATAGTTGACTAGAAGTATGATGTGTAGAGAATTTCTCTAAGGAAAAGGTTGTTGGGTTTTTCCCCCAAGTGGGTTTTCCTAGGTTAAATCTTGTGTTCTCTTTGTGCATTGTGATCTCTATTGTGACTTATGCATGTATGGTTGAATTTCCGAAGCGTAATTGCTTAATGATAAACTAGAAGTGCTAAGAGAATATCTACATCATTAGAAGTAATTATTAATATTTCATAAATCAGTGGTTGTATCTATTGCACTTGAAAAATCAACACCTGACTTCGAAGGAGAGTGTGTATGTCATCAAAACTTCTTGATGAACATATAATAAACTTGTATGTTCTTAGGAAATTGTCATAGGATTATTTAGAAGGGGAAAATGATGTCATAGAGTTGAATGAGATATTTGATGCACTTCTAAAATTGTGGATCATTGCTAATAAAACAAAAAGAGTGTCACTTTTTGCCATGTGGATTATGATATCCATTCTTAGAAACAAGAAATGGGAAGTCTTATCGAACGAAAAATCATAGAAAGTTGACCACTTTATATGATTGGGTGGAAAGAGGAGTGCCTACTTGATTGTTTGATGACTAGATCTTATTAAATTTGAAGTGTTTTTCGTTTTAAAAAATATGTGAAAGACTAAAAAAAATTAAAGGCATTTTCTAATGCAAAATAACTATAAATTCAATCTGTCTATTTGTGAAACATCCTCTAATTTAGCGGACAAATTTTTGAATTTCTTATATGTATCTATTTGTGAAACATTCTTCAATTTGGTGGACAAGATATTGAATTTATTATAGGATATAGACCATAAAATAAACATCTAAGACTCTAGCAAAAGAGAACCAATATTATCCAGGACATACACAATTGTGTTAAATGGGATTAGGTTGTTTACAATAAAGGAAGATCATTAATTCGAGAACATGAACAAAATGGCTATAGAGGGAATCAAGGATCTCACACCTAATAAGTTAAGTTTTAAGCTCAATCTAACTTTTGAAGGCAATTAGTGGAAGTGGTAATGTTAGAATTGGGCCATGCCCTTTACTAAATTCACACTTGATGTTTATAGATGGAGGATTTTATCAACCTTGATGAAGACAACCTAAAAAAAATCTCTCTCTAAATTGTCTAACTAGTTATAAGAATTGTTGAGATTTGGAAACTCTAATCAAGTCCATGAAAACCTTCCTAAATTTTTCTTTTATTTTTCCAAGGAAAAATTTATGGGGAAACCCAAGGGTGTGTCTCCATATTCATGGATAGCATCCCTAATAAACTTGTCAATATAGACTATTGTGTTTAACCCAAGGGAATTCAATTCAAGCCCTCATCAACATAGATCCAACAAGATGCCCAACAACAATGGTAACAACCAATTGAGCTAACCACTTGGACTTACCGTGATCTTTTATACTTCTAAGCCCTTGTCCTTAGATCCCAACTACCCAAGAAGGGCATCTCCCCCTTATTTGTCACTTCATAATGTTGTATTCTTGTTTAGTCCAAACACACACTCACCTTAACACTAGATGGTAAACTTGTAGAAGGAATTGTTACAACTCTTTAAGGTGATAATTAATTATGTAAAAAAGTTTATGTAGCATTGATGCAAAAAACTAATGTATTTAGTTTAAAATATTCAACATTGTACTTATTCTTCAAGCATTTGGTCCTTTGTAAAATTTAGGCTTGTAACAAAGTGGTAAAGTGACAAGGTGATTTTCATTGTAAGGATCAATATTCTTATAATTTCACATTAATACCAAAAAAAATGTGATTACTATTTTTTGATCTTAAAATTGTAACCTGAGTTATAAAAACCTAAGAATTTTAAAATTTATAATTAATAATCGTATATGTAACACAATTTCCAAATATTATCATCACTTTTCAAAAAATTGTGCATGAAAAAGAAATGGATGTTAAGTTGTGCATTCTAAGCTCTCAAGAAGAATCCACAACTATCATATTAGATTCAATTTTACAAATTATGCCATTGAGCTATGATGCAAATACACAAGCATGTTTTGTAACCAATTTTAACATTAAAAAGGATTTCAAAAACATCATTTCACATTAAGGGCTATTATCAAGCTTCACGTTTTTATTCACTCTTTTGCTAAAATCTCAAGGATTTGCTTCATTGTTGATTTCTCAATGTGTAAACAACACATCATTATTGTCTTTTCATGGCATTTGGTATTCTTTCAAGAAGCTAACTAAATCACTTCTAGATCTTCAAGTTTCTTGCAAATGGCTTGATATTGATATTAATATATATATATATATATAACATAAAAGCAAACTCGTCTTGATTATAATTTTACTTGACCTTTTAATCTACCATGTATTTAGTTGATATTCATTAAGACCTACAAATTTGTAATTTAGTTAATACTCATTGGTGTTGCAAAGGCACACTATTATATTGCTAAGTTCTTTTCAATATCTCTTCTTAGAAGACAAGCTAAGCAACTACGATTAAAAATAATAAAACTGATGCAATGAAATCTCATTTAAAAAAAAATCACAAAAATAGTTTGAACAACGATTAGAAGCCATTGTATCATTTGTCCAACTGGACTATGCACTAATTTGCATGGATACAAAAGAGTCACTTGTAATTATGCTCTCAATTTAGCGAAATTCATATTTTAAATTTACAATCCTATATTATTAAAATGATCTAGGTAGCCTTGTGAATGTTCTATGAATTAAGGTTATATACATCCTTGGAATGAATTTTTTTGTCTTTATTTGGAAAAAGCATTTTTGAATCAGCATTTCATACCAAACCATTGTGTCCCATCATTAAGAAAGAATAAATTTGCTCGTTAATCAAATAAATTGTATTTCTTTAAGTGAGAGGTCTCCCTATGAATACAAAATGATGTCTATTGCAGACATTTCATATATAGTAGATTCTCTACTTTAAAGAGAATAAGTGATCACTTGCTTCTGATGAGAAGACGATAAATTGCCTTTGTTTTTATCTTTTCTCTCTATTTTCTCATTGAGTTTTGGCGTTTCTTAGAAAAATTCAAAATCTTAATGTCTCTCTGTTTGCCATACTTGTATTTAAAACTTAAAATTCATTATATTTTTCAATCGTAAGTTTCAATAATAAGTAAGGCTTCACCAAACAATGATATAGCATATAAGAACTCATAGAGCCACATAGTGATCTCGCAACAATGTCACAGTATAACTATTGTGTGAGGACCTCTCCTACTAAGCTTCATGCAGTTTTGAAAATAAGATTGCAATTTAAGAATATATGATAACCACTTGAACTTCTGAGGTGCATTTTTATCATCAGTAAAGTTTTGATGCAATGATTTACACAAATCTTAGGAAGGTTACTTTCTGCCAACTAAAAGAGGTACCGCAGCCTCCAAGGTGTCAAATTTAGACCAATTGAGTGTCAGGCAGAAACTTAAGGATCTTGAATTTATGAGTCAAATTGCTTCGTAAGTGGCAACAATTAGATGGTTGTTTAGAGAATTTTCGGCAAAATCACATAAATAATCATTTTTCGACACGTTTCGAACCAACCAGTGTGGTTCATCCTCAAGACAAGTTGAAGAACCGATCCAGCTTAGCTAGTTAAATAGTTAAGGCAGAGACTCCAACGGCTAGATTGATAACGGCTAACTTTGACCTTAAGACCCCAGTCAAATAATTAATATTCTTTAATTATTATTATTCCAAGAAATTAGTTAAATTGGGTAAAAATATATAAGAAAAGAACTCCTACAGGTTAATAAATCATTTATCTATATAACTAAATATAATTGTTTATTAATAAATGTATATATATACATATAACGATCTCATATTGGGTTATATTGGGTTACATGAACCACACTGGTTGGTTCGAAACGCGTCGACAAATGATTATTTATGTGATTTCGCCGAAAATTCTCTAAACAATGTTATGGATCACAGAAGTCTAAATTCCTTAATTAAATGGTTGTTTAATGTTTCCCATGACAGCAACAAACATTCACAATGAAAGAAAACAAGAGTGACCAACATAATGAACATAAGAACCAACGACATGGATGGTGTTTATAACTCCATATATATCAATTATAGTAAAAAGATGAAAAAGGCCAGTTCAAACACTTCAATAATGCAACCCTAAAATTCTAAATAACACCATCTAAAACGCAACATCGAAAAGGTGTTCCAAACTTTTCAATTTTAACAAGTTTATGTGTGGCAAAACTAAGTTTGTATAAACCCGTATATCATATGAAGACTGATGCCCAAAAATATCTATGGGCTATAGCCTTTGAATTGATCACCATTGAGACCTAAGAATATTTGGCTCTAGCTATACAACATAACGGAGTAGTGTTTAGAAAGTTCCCTGAAATCAGAGTTGAAAAATAGTCAGAAGGAAAATTGACTTGAGAAGCAACAGATTTATTCAAAAATGATATAACAACCACAAGAAGTTTCACAAAAGGGGAACGTTAACTAAAAGGCTCAAGGTTATAAACTGCAAAAAGCCATGGAAAACAAGGAGTTGGAAAAGGGAAAAAGTCACAAGAGGATGAACCGGCAATGGGCAAAAAAGGTAAAACAAGTCGAAGTCAAAGTTCATGAGTTGTCCTCCTCTCATTTATGTAACGTAAGGCAATTGAAAAGAGAGACAGAGACAATCAATTAAAATCAGTTAATATTGATTGAGATCGTGGCATTCAAGATGTACTCTTGTAAGTCTAATGGTGTCAATAATCAGTACCCAACAAGGAATTCCTATGAATGATTTCTTAGAACATAGTTTATTGGTCAAAGGATCACATCAATCATTTTTACGTTTCAAATCCTTACAATAGATTGAATGTTTATAAACCTAAAAGAATCATACTTCTAACAAGTCCAGGCATCCTAACAAAATGACTTTATTCTTTGCTTTATAGTCACATAAGAAAACAGATATGCATGCCTCGACTCTTGTGTGAACCACAAATAATAACAAAATCTTGGTTGGTCATGATGGTGAATTCAATGAAGCAATATCAGGATATGGTTCTGCAAACGATTGCGGGAACCATATTGGAGTCTATCCTTTGACGACAAAGCACAATGAACAAGGAAAGCAATCAAACAACTCCACGTCAAGCACAACTAGTAACAGTTCTGGTCAAAGTTTTGTTAGGCTTTATTTGAATGAATATTTGCATTCCAGATAGATAATCTATGGTGTTTAAGCTATGTCTAGTAACTAGTTATCCTAGGTTGTATTGATAACTATGAAAATCATAGCCGATGAAAACGAGTATTACTAAGCCTTTACATAAACAAGAAGTCAAGGTATTAGATATACCGTATGTTCCTCTAGTGGAGGGTTTTATCTAGATCATATAGACTTAGGGGAATCTCTTCAGCAAACAACTTTTACAGCTTTTTTTTATCCGTTCATTGTTCAACCAACTTATGAATTCAACGTATCCGCGTTGTAATCTTATGGTTATTTCAGGTCGTTTAATTCCCATCGCAATAGTTGTCAGAAGGTTCTTGGTTATTTTGTTCAATAATGTATGGGTACAATAACAAAGCATTTGGATTGTTGAAACTTGTTGGATTATAACTGTCAAACTGTGAATTAACTCTGGGAAATGATAAATTTAGGTTTAGAAGCTGCATAATTCTGGTTTTACAAGAGTTTTGCCCTTAGTGATTCAAAGTCGAACAGGACTGACCCAAAGTTCGAGTCTGCTTTAGCATAGACCTTAAGCAATAGCATTCCTACGTAACTATGATGCAAAGTCCTATATGTCACATGCATCCTGACTCCAAATGGAAGTTCTTGAAGAGAGAGTTACTAAGGGAAAAGGAGTTCAGTACTTGCAGACTTTACTGTTGTAATTTTGTCATAGATAACAATCATAAAATATGTATATGTGGTTTTTACTAAGATTTTTAGATATAAAATTAACAAGTTTTAGTTCCTTTCAAGAATTCAACAAGTTTTGAATACTATACCTGCTCAGTCGGAATGTGTCATCAATTTGTATGACGATATCATTTCTTTACTTTGAAAAACAAATTGTAGAAAGAAATACAGGTAGACAATGGGTATTCAATCTCTCACAATGACGAGGATAAATATAATGCCCTTCTTTTTGAAATGTCTCTCTTTCAAACATGTCATCTTCATGCTAAATGGAAAATACAAAAAGAAAAAGAAAAAGTTCACTGCATAGCTGCATATCAACCCATCTAACCCGCAGCTGACTGAAAGTTTTTGGAAAACCCCTCTAACTTGTTCCAATTTATACTTAACATGCTTATCTTGATACTAAGACACTTTAAGTCCAGAAGCTGAAAGCAAGGGAATAAGTTCCCCCTTTTTATGCAATGCCATTGTCTCTGTGCATTTTCAAAAACATCATTTACAAATTAGACAAATATCAGAAATTAGAGCAAGAGGGTACAAATTCACAGAACAAAAGTTTTACGCTCAGTCAAGGAAAATCGTAACCAAACCCTTGGAACCACAGTAACCATATCTGGAAAGCACACTTAAAGCAATAAGTACAAAATATAGGAAAAGAAATGGCAAAATACATCAAGAAATAGAGGCAATGACAAAAAATACCACATAAGATTACAAGGAATCATGTCTGTAGTTAAATATTTCCCAAAACATCGGTAAACTCTACACTAGAGAGATCAGTCAAAGAATGCTGAGAGAAAGAAGCATGTAGAAATCACACCAGGCAAGCAAAATGCAGAAAACAGACAAAAAAGAAAGCCTTTTCAAACACCACCATCTTGTCAAACACCAAGCATCGCCTTCAAATTTACACAACAATTTTCATCTCCAAGGTTGAGACACAAGGAGCTCACTAGCATCATCAAGTTACAGAGAACAACCAGTAGCATTGAGGTCAAAATGAAAAGAAAAATTATCTGCAAATAAGTGCAAGTACCCTTAAGGATGAATATATGCTAAACCTGTATTTATGCATGTATGCCTGCTCCACCCCACAACCCCGAAAAAAGTAATAAATGTAAATATAAATATTTCAAATAACTATAACGGTGTGTGTGTGTGTGTAAAATAAAAATGCATATTACAAAAGAGAACATGTCATGCATCTCCAATTGTTGATGACATTTTCCTTGTGTAGAGAAGAGATTTCAAAATTAGTTGTTACCCAAAAAAGTCCAACTAATTGTAACAAACTCACCACTGCAGCCTCCAATGTGCTTGCCACCTGCCGGACAACAATTTGAAATTATTATTAAAAAACTGGATTAGTTCTGACACCCTCATACTCACGTTAAACAACAATTAATTTTTGCAACAAACAAACTAGTAGCACCTTGAATTTTCGATTTATTTCAAGAAATCGAAAAATTATAAGCCATACATTTTGACATCAAGTGTACAAATAAAACCAATTTTAAAAGGATAAATATTCGATAGAACACTAAACCCAACAATAATTACTTAAGGTGGAAAGCTAACAATTGTAAATGCATTTTTATACATAAATTAACTGTTGAAAAATGTAACTAGGTTCAGTGTTCATAAAGTGTATTTGTCAAAATAATTTTCATTATTGTTACAATGACTTATTAAAGCATGGGTTTCATGCTTGGGTCATCATTTTATTAGTCAAAGTCCCCATTGTGGACTCCTAGGATTAATAAAGGGTAGTGCATATTTTATGAGACCCTTCTTGGGCTTTTGAACGATGTAAGAAGAATTATTAATTAGTCAAAAATGAAGTATGTAACCTCCACACCAAGTTGGCCTCAAGAAGATCAAGTCGGCCTCAAGGAAGGCAATTCGACCTCATTGGAAGGCTATATATACAAGGCAGTTCACTACAAGGTCATTTCCACTCTTAAACATCTAGTTCATGGCATCCCCGATATCAAAGAAGATCGTGAAGGAGTCTGCAAGGGATGCTCTTTGGGAAAACATACAAGAAAACCATTTTCAAATAGTGAAACAAGGTCCAAGGAAATATTAGACCTCATACATTCTGATGTGTGTGGGCCCATGTCTGACAAATCACTGGGAGGTCATCTTTACTATGTAACATTTACTGATGATCGCTCTAGAAAGACATGGCTCTACCTTCTCAAGAAAAAGGATGAAGTATTTGAGAAATTCAAAGAGTTAAATGTGAAGTGGAAACCCTAACTAAAAGAAAAATAAAGGCTTTGAGATTCGACAATGGTGGGGAATACACTTCTAAAGAATCAATTGCATATTGTAAAGAAGCAGGAATTAAGAGGGAGCTTATTGTTCCCTACTATCTTGAACAAAATGGAGTGGCCAAAGAAAGAATAGGACAATTGAATAAGGTGTACGAACAATGCTCATTGATCAAGACATACCAAAATTTCTATGGGGAGAAGCAACAATGGCAGCTATATATATTCAAAATAGAAGTCCTCATAGAATTCTTGATAATATGATACCTGACGAAGCATTCACAGGGAAGAAGCCAAGTGTGGACCATCGCTGAATCTTTGGGAGTCATGCCTATATCCACGCTCCAAAGGACAAATGAAAGAAGCTAGATTCTACAAGCATCAAAGGGATCTTCATTGGCTATAGTCTCTCCTCAAAGGCATATAGAATCTACATCAAGGAAGGGAGACACATTGAAGTAAGGAGGTATGTTATATTTGATGAGAATCAAGCCTACAAAAGATCATAGGATATTCCCATTGATTCTAATGACGAAGATCTACCCATATTTGAAGAAGAAGAAGTACAACCCGACAACCCTTCTACAATTCAAGAAGAAGAAGAAGAAGGACCAAGTGAGCCTATTCAACCTGTGGTCATACCAAGCACAAGGAAGAGGCCAAATTGGCTAAAAGCTACTCTTGAAGATGTTGAAGGGCATGGAGCTGCGAAAGGAACCTTTAGGGAGAGCAAAAGATCGAAGAGATATTCTGGATATGCTGCATATATGACAAGATTAATTGAAGTAGAACCATCTACATTTGAAGAAGTTTCTCATCAAGAAGTATGGAAGAAAGCTATGCGGGAAGAATATCAATCCATCATGAAGAATGGGGTTTGGGAAATCATTCCTAGACCTAGTGACAAATCGGTTGTCACCTCAAAGTGGATCTACAAGATCAAACACGTTGTTGATGGAAGCATAGATAAATACAAGGCCATATTTGTTGCAAGGGGTTTCTCTAAAAAGGAAGGCATATGTTATGAAGAAACCTTTGCACCCATTGCAAGGTATACTACCATTAGATCTTTGGTTTTATTGGCTGCTACAATGGGATGGAATATCCATCAAATGGACGTGAAGACAACATTTCTGAATGGGACCATCGATGAGGAAGTATACATTGAGCAACCTGAGGGCTTTAAGGTAAATGGCAAAGATACTAATGTCTATAGACTCAAGAAGGTCCTGTATGGTTTGAAGCAAGCTCTTAGGGCATGGTATGCAAGAATGGATGCATACCTTGTAAGAATTGGGTTTGTGAAGAGTTCCACTAATCCAAATCTCTACATCAAGGTTGTGAATAATGAACCAACCATTATTCTATTGTATGTGGATGATCTATTCTTCACAAGTATGGAGAGAAGAATGCAAGAAGATGCTGACAGTTGAATTTGAGATGAAGGATCTAGGACTAATGCACTATTGCCTAGGTCTGGAAGTATGGCAAAATCTTGGGGAGATATATTTGGCGCAAGGAAAGTATATCATCAAGTTGTCACAGAAATTTGGGATGATGGATTCCAAGCCTATGACTACTCCTATGATCACCAATCTCAAGAAGTTGAGGAGCTCTGACTCAAGTCTCGTGGATCCTACCTCCTATCATCAGTTGGTAGGTTCTCTGATGTATCTCGTAAATACTAGATCGAATATATGCTTTGCTGTGAAAATCCTCAGCGAGTTTCAGTTGGAGCCTCGTCATGATCATTGGATAGCTGCCAAGCATATGTTGAGATATATTCATGGCACGATACATTGCTTCCTAAAGTAAAATAGCAAGGAAGTCAAGTTGATTGGCTTCACAGATTCAGATTGGGGTGGCAGTGAGACCGATGGAAGAAGCATTACCGGTGGATGCTTTAGTTTGGGATCTACCATGATCTCATGGATGAGTAGAGAGCAAGATCTCATTGCTTTGAGTAGTGTTGAAGCAAAGTATGTGGCTGCATGTGAAGTAGGAAATGAGGTTGTATGGTTGAGGAAGCTTCTGACTAATTTGTTCGAGAAGCCTCTGGATCATACTGTGAATAATTGTGATATTCAAATTTGTATCAAGATATCTGGAGATCCCGTGTTTCATGCTAGGATGAAGCATATCACCAATAAGTTCCACTATATTAGGAACTTGGTGCAGGATGGGATCGTGAAGCTACAGTATGTCCTGACAGACGATCAGGTAGTTGATATACTAACAAAGTCTCTTCCCAATAAGAAGCTTGAATATCTTAGAAGCATGCTTGGTTTAGTTGATATTGTTGATTTTGTTGATGATGATAAAAGTTTGGAAGAGATTTGTTGAGGCCTTGTGTGTGAGACACATTGCCTAGGAGGACATCTGGTCGGCACTATGTATATAGTTCCCTAAATAGGGAAGGTGGCGGTGGTCATAAAGCTCTGACCTTGGATACACACCTAGATCCCTGGGTTGATGGTTAGCAAGTAAACCTAGTGGTACCTAGAGAGGCTAAAAGCTTTAGTCCATCTTAGTCCCACTTGGATAGATTGCCCTGGTCGGGAATCTAGTCCACGGCATTACATGCCTAAACTCTTCATAGTTCATATAGTTTGAGATCTTCTGTATGAATACCTCCCTAGTTAAGAGGGAGTGTTGAAAAATGTAACTAGGTTCGGTCTTCATAAAATGTATTTGTCAAAAGAATTTTTATTATTGTTACAATGACTTATTAAAGCATGGGTTTCATGCTTGGGTCATCATGTTATTAGTCAAAGTCCCCATTGTGGACTCCTAGGATTAATAAAGAGTCATTATAGTCATTGTATATTTTATGAGACCCTTCTTGGGCTTTCGAACGATGTAAAAAGAATTATTTTTTAGTCAAAAATGAATTATGTAACCTCCACACCAAGTCGGACTCAAGGAAGGCAATTCGACCTCATTGGAAGGCTATATATACAAGGCAACTCGACTTCATTTGGAGCACCTCACTCTCTCACACATAGTTCGATATCTGAAGCTGGAAGCTAGAAGATGGGAAAAGTGCAAAGGTGAAGAAGGAGGCTAAAAGGAGTGCGAGTTTGGTCAAGAAGGAAGGGAAGGACAAAATCGAAGTTTTGGCATCTCTCTCTCTCTCTTGTGGGCTAGTTTAGGAGATCGAAGTCTCCTTGTCAAGGTCGAAGCTGCGGCTGATGCCAGAAGCTGCCAAGTCTAAGTTGTTTGGGTCGAAGTGTTGTTGCTACTAGGTTGAAGGTTGGATCGAAGGAGAGGTTGGCTTGGTGTGGAGGAGGTCTATGTCTAGGTTGAAGAGTCAAGATTAACTATTGAAGGAAGCGATTTTGACTAGGTTTTTCCCCTAAATATGGGTTTTTCCTTGGCAGAGTGCCTACATTTTGTGTCTTGTGTTTTTTGTGATCTTCATGCACACATAATTTGGTTATTGCTTGATGAAAGATAATATAACAAATAAGTAAAAGAAGCCAACATAATTCACAAGTAATTATCAAGAAAGAGAAATCTAACCCTAATCTTACTAGCATTGATTTATCAACATTAACAACCTGTTTGTTGCAAAGAAAGAGATTTGCCAGGTAACATATTCTTTCATGCACCCAAAGGAACATTTTCACTAGAATAGAATCTAGGAAGTAAAAATAACAACAAAGTTCAAACTATTCAAAGAATGGTCACAATCACAAGCTTAAAAAGTATTGCATGCCAAAAAGGAGGATCAAGGCCCAAATCTAATGAAATAGAGTTAGTGAAAATATAAGGCAAAATAACATTAAAAAACACATTGGCAACCTCTAGAACCTCAATAGCTAACTGGAAAGCAAGAAACCTGGTTAACCTGTGGAGAAAGCTATCCTAGAGTGCTGAACTCTTTGACTAGTTGGTAAGCAAGAAACCTAGTTTACCTGTAGGAAACTATATTGGGACAATTAACTTTGCCCAAAAAACAACCCTTGGGAATTATCTTGCCCGAAGGTGGTATAGAGTGCTACCAAATTCCAAATAGCTAGTGGGATAATGGGCTCATCTCAAACTAACAAAAGGCAACCAATGTATTTGGACTCTGGATTCTGGACGCTCTTAAGAGACTCTATAAAGGTGCAAAGGATGGTTATAACTCATGTGAATAGTTACAAATACCCCCTACACCTAGGAGCAACCATTCTTACATATCCTTATAATATCACAATAGATGGGTTGAGTCTTGAGGTCATAGATATGCAATACCCATCAAAGCATCTCATGATCCAAAGTCACCATGCTTGTATCTCTATCATAGGGACCATTTGTCTTTGTTTTAGCATGCAAAGTAAATTTGGTGCAGCCGAAGGATGCCAGATTTAGTTTTCTCAAAAGGAAGTCCAGATTCTACCATGTTAAATTCTGAATGCAACACCTGGCAATTAATTCCTAGAAAATTATCTCAGACTTACTGAATAAAAGCACAACTAGGTTCTTAACAAAATATTCAGTGGAAACACAATTACACAACCAATGTCAATCACATATGACACACAAATACTTCCCAATCAACAATTCTTCATTAAATTAATAATCTGAACTTACTTGGGCTCCCGTCTTGGGAAAATGGCCCAACTGAGAAAAACACATATAAAACACGCCTTGGATCTGATCCAGCTAATCAATCCCTAGATCTATCCTTGATCTACTTGGTTGATCTAGATCTCCTATGCTACACACTTACACCTTTCTCGAACATGGCACACTTGAGTATCTCACTCCTCACTTGAGGAAATCTCTTTCTCAATGTCTTGTGCCATTTGTTGATTTGGGGTAGCATCGAATGTGCTCTAGCCATGAAAATTGGTGGAGAGGCTAAAGCACACGAGATCTCCAAGACCCAAAAATGGTTTGGGGAAATTCTGCCTGGTGAAGGAGATATTAAAATAATTAATATTTTTAATGGAGTTCCTAAGTCTAAACTTAGGAAAAATAAAATATTAATGGGTATTAATATAAAACTGGGTTAGAAGGTTCTAAATGACATGTATCAAGCCAAATATAATCTTAGCCATTGATTAGAGATGTAATCTCGGTCGTTGAAGACTCAACAGAAAAAAAGTATAAGAGGCTTGAGGGTCAGTTGGAGAGACACACCAGAGTGATCAGTGATTCGATTTTCTAGCGCAGGGTTTTCTAAGAGAAATCGAATCAGTGATCAGGGTTAGAAGGTTCTAAATGACATGTATCAAGCCAAATATAATCTTAGCCATTGATTAGAGATGTAATCTCGGTCGTTGAAGACTCAACAGAAAAAAGTATAAGAGGCTTGAGGGTCAGTTGGAGAGACACACCAAAGTGATCAGTGATTCGATTTTCTAGAGCAGGGTTTTCTAAGAGAAATCGAATCAGTGATCAGAGTTGCAGCGAGGGGTAGTGAGTATGAGGCAGAGAGGCAGAGATAATGTCGGTAGACCAACGCAGAGGCAAAGAGGCAGACGCAGAGCCAGAGGGAGCCACACTGAGGCCAGCAGTGACTACGCAGAGGCCAGAAGGGCCTGCGTCATCCATGCGGAGGTTGCAAGAGTGACGCAGAGAGCCAGAGAGGCTGCGCAGAGCCTCAGAGGGTTGACACGGAGGCTAGGAAGGCTGACACAGTGCTTCAGATTGTGCTGGAGAGGGTTTCGTGGGACAAAATTTCAAAGTATCTGCTTCCGAAGAGAGGTATTACTGCCAAATTTTTTTATCTATGTCGGGTGAGCCAATTTGGCACCTAGTGTACTCAGAAAAGCTACTTAATAATAAAAACCCTCAGAACTATTGCACCGGTTTTCCCAAGTTGGGTTTTTTTGGGGACGATTATCCAAAAATAACGATGTCCCTTGTGTGTTTGTCTATTTCTTTCAGTTGTCAATCTACAAATGGTTGAGACTGTATTGTGTTTATTTCAGTGTTTGTATGATTAAATAACTTGTTAGTAATTAAACAAGTAGGCGGAATAAACCAGAGAATACAGATAAAATTTCTAACGTGTAATACTTAGAAATTTCAACACCATTGTATGGTGTGGCTTTCTCCTCTCTTTAGCCTTTCTTTTATAACTTCTCTTTGAGATAAATCCCTAGCCCTTATCTCCAAAGTTATGGATGGTTGAGATTAGATCTCACCTACTTGAGATCAACAGTTGAGATTAAAACATAATCACCAAAGTAAATACTTTACTTTTCCGAAGTTCATTTAGCTCAATAGTCAACATAATTAATTATGTGCTTTTCCTAAGTTAAACTTAAGCTAAGTTACAAAAGCAACTTACTCAATACCTAAGAAAGTATCCTAAAGAGACTTTGGGTGACTGTTGCACGCCTAGACACTTAGGCTCGTGGATTACCTGCCTAAGCTACAAACATCAACACTCCCTCTTAGCAAGGGAGGTGCTTCTACCACCTAGAATTGGCTTCGATTCTAGAACTACATCCACAACCATGGTTGCTTCCCCTGAACTATAAGTCTTCCCTGCCACCTAGTTCAGAATCATCCTTGAAGGCCTACTCCCTTTGGATTTGTTCCTATAATCCTTCTGCTCCTAAACATCTTGTAAAGTCATCTCATACCATGAGGCCTTCTTACTATACTTAGCGGGATTCGCTAATTGCTCCTCCCCACCTAAACCTGAAGTTTGACTTCCATCTACTCTGCTCAACCTTCAGAGTTTCCCACTCGTTCTCCTTCATTGTCCTACTACTTGCCATTGCTCAAACAGGATGGCCCTTTAGCCTATACATGTTGCCTTCTCTAACTCCAATGACATGGCCATCATCTAATCTAGATCTCATGGATTTGATCAATGCCTATCCATCCTAGGATGCTACAACAAACCCCTTATTTTCTATCATAGAGACTGAAAGCAAACTTCTTTTGTTCTAGGACGCATAATACGTCTTTCACTTTCAATGCGCCTACTGACTCAAGATAGAATGTCACTGTCCCAACTCCCTTCAGTACATGTTTGGTATCAACACCAAACTCCACATGCATCTTTGAGTCCCAATCTGTCAAGCTATCAAATAGCTCCCATGCTCCTATCATATGATGTGTGGCTCCACTATCTAATAGCCATGGACCAACTAGAATGGACATAAGTGTGAATTCCATCTCAAACATCCTAGCAAACTCTTCCACCCAAGCTTCTATCGATGTAACTATAGCTAATTGCATACCTTTTTCGCCCTTCTTCTTCTTTGGACACTGTGAGGCATAGTCTCTATTGAGAAGTGTACCTTGGGAGGTACTCCCACAATCCTTCGGGTATTGGGTTTGTGTGGAAAATGGTGTTTTGTGGGAAATGTATCCAAGTGGTGGGCTTTGGGTGTAAGAAAATCATAAAGGCAAAAAAATTTTCTTATATAGATAATTACTTGTGATTCTTTTATCTTTATGTTCTTCTTTATCTTTTACTTCATCAAGCAATTATCAAAACAATAAAACAACGACAACAGATGTAGGTGGACAACTAGGGCAAAAACCCCTATCTAGGGGAAAGAACAGTCAACAATTCTTCCTTCAATAGTTTCTCGAGATAATCCAAGACTCTAAACCCAAACAGAGATTCCCTCCACACCAAGTTGGTCCTCAATCCTTCTTGCAAATGGCAACCCTTCACAAGCAACTTCGACCTGGCAGCATCAGTAACAGCTTCGACCCAGCAACAGTAGCAGTAGTAGCTTCAACCAAACTTGGAGAGCTTCGATCTCCCTTGATACACCTTGGAATGGAGTGAGATTTGTCACAAAATTTCGGTTTTGAGCCCTTTCATCTTCCTCTAGAAATTCGCACTTCCTTTTAGCTTATTTTCCAACCCTTAACCAACTTCGCACTTTTCCAGCTTCCAGCGTCAAGGATCGAACTATGTGAGAGAGAATGAGATGCTCCAAATGAATTCGAACACCTTGTATTTATAGCCTTTCTGTGAAGTCGAATTACTTGTCTTGAGGCTGACTTGATCTTCTTGAGGCCGACTTGGTGTGGGGGAGACTAAATTCATTTTTTGACTCAAAAGTAATTCTTTTACATGATCTGAAAGCCCAAAAAGGGTATCTTTAAATGTACAATGACTCATAATAAATCCTAGAAGTCCTCAATGGGGAATTTGACCTAAAACGTGATGACCCAAGCATGAAACCCATGCTTTAAGAAGTCATAATAATAATAATAATAATATTTTCTTCATTCTTTTGATAAGTACATGTCAAATATATTTATGAAGACCGAATCTAGTTAAAAATTTCAACACTCCCTCTTAACTAGGGAGGTATTCATAAGTACAAGGAAGATCTCAGAACATATGAACCATGAAGAACTTTAGGCACTGCAATGCCATGGACTAGATTCCTAAGTAGGGTAATCTATCCAAGGTCTCTCAACAGTTTAGGCACCACAATGCCATGGACTAGATTCCTGACTAGGGCAATCTATCCAAGTGGAACTAAGATGGACTAAAGCTTTCAACCTCTCTAGGTACCATCAGGCTTACTTACTAACCATCAACCCAGGGATCTAGGTGCGTATTCGAGGTCAGAGCTCCATGACCAGCACCACCCTCCCTACTTCGGGAACTAGACATCAACACAAAGTGTCTACTAGATGTCTTTCCATGCAATGTCTCACACAAAGCCTCAACTTTCTCAATTATTTTAATCGGTAACAGATCCTCCCCGATAAAACAGATTGGCAAAAAATCTCTCCAATCGCACTGATCAACAACACTTAAGCATGTGAAAACATGTTATCAAACTTCCGAGAGATTTACTCGTACAAACACAACCTCAATCAATAACAAACTTTCAAATGTACATAAACAAATACAAACCTTTGGCGCCTTCTAAACAACTTGATGTTGCTTCTCAACTTTTCATAGTAGGACTTAGAGCTTTTTCAATGAATCTTGACAGAAGATTCCTCAACCATGCAGCTTCCTTTCCTACTTCTCATGCAACAACATATTCCACAAATCGATCCGACTTTTCATATCTCAACAACCCTTCAAAATACATTCTCCAATTTTCTTTTCTCACTTGTGGCCTTCACTAAAACTTACAGTTGTTAGTCCTGGTCTAGTGTGTGACACATGAATATTCCCCAGGAATATTCAAGGGACACAAGGAATATTCTCAACCATCGTTTTATCCTAGGGAGATTCCTTTCATCCGTGTTCCTTCTCAATCTAGGAAGATTTATTTCATTCAAGCTCCCTCTCTATCTAGGGAGATTTCTTTCATCTGGATTCTGAACTCCCTCTCAATCTAGGGAGATTTCATCTAGGCTCCCTCTTAATTTGGGGAGTTTTATTTATTTTCTACGACATCAGGGAATCTTTCATGGCTTCCATCATTCTCATCAGAGTTATCATGATTATCACCATTCACATCATGCTTATCACATCAATTTTCTTTACGAACATCTTCACCATATTTGAAGATTATGTACTTGCACAACTTAGATAGCAAGTACAACCAAATCTATAGAAGCATGAAGTTAACCATATCACAATCACATAATGGAAGCAATCGTCAGATACCTAAACTTAATTACAAACAAGAGACATATACTCTTCAACTTCTTGCTAGGGTTTTTGTTATAAACCCTAGACTTTATCATCAAACTTTGAGCATTTCAAAACAACCTTTATTACATCTAGGGTTTCAATGATTCTTCCAGAGGTATGACATACCCTACTACAACATATTGCAAACCCTAGAAACAATACAGACAAACATAGATCTACAACGTATCTAACAACTCTCAGAATTCATATGTTAGACTTCCTACTAGGATTTCATACAAACCTTAGATTTCATGAGCTTTTAACAACCAAAACCAATCATAGCTCAATTCAAAGTAACAACAAGACTAGATTCCACTAGGGTTTGTTGCAAACCCTAGAATTTCTCAAACAATCAAACATTAGTCAAAACTAGAACTCAAATTTCAACACAAATCTCAAATTATCACATTGTCATCATACATCAGAGATTTTTACTTCTACTAAGGTTTAACTCCAAAACCCTAGAATTCACAAATATTATCATCTTACAGAAACAAACTTCAACTAGGGATTAGTTCCAAACCCTAGGACTCATGACCACCGACAAACAGGTCAACTCATACATATAGGACTTCATCATCATGCATAGGCATTTCATATCATGTGTTAGTCAAACCCAACTTCACAAAAATCAGTAAGAGTTAGACATATAACAAACTAGATCAAACTAAGGTTTGATCGAACAAACACACACATGCCAAGGATTTCATTTCTAAGACATCATAAGAGTATTGCTTATACACTCTACCAAACCCTAATGATCTAGGGTTTCGATACAAGACATAGCAAACCCTAAATTATCAATACTTCAAAGGTTTGGGATTTTAGACATTACCATTCAACCCTAACAAGTTAGGGTTTCCATAACCATACAAAAACCCCAAATAAGACATTATCAAGGCATCAACAAGTTACTTTAGACTTCATCAACACATCAGATATTTTCTTTCAACAATATCCCTAAGAAGATTAGGGTTTCACACATAATCATCGACATACCCTTAAGTTAGGGTTTTCATGATGAACCTTTCTAGGGCTCCACAAGAGTAATCAAAGATAAGAGGAGGGTAGATTTATCTAATGATGAATCACCGAATCAAGAATCTTTAAGATTCAAGAGAGCTTGATAAAAAGAATAGTTTATCAAGAATGAATATGGAGAGACCAAAAACTTGTAATTCAAAACATACCTCTTGTACCTTACCAAACCTTGTAATTTCAATGCTTTGTTTATGTGAGGCCTTCTTCCTTGGGTGTTCAACAAGTTTTCCTAAACAAGGAAAATAAGAGGATAAATGTGATTAGTATTTTATGCAAACAAAACCAGATAAGTAAGGAAAACTAAAAATGAAAATGATAATAGGATACTTACCTTTGGAGGTTGATGAGGGCTCCCTCCAAGCTTGAGGGATACCTATAACCTTAAGAACAAATAAAAATGTTTTTCCAAAAATATGTTAAACCTAAAAAACTAGAAATCAAAATGAAATAACACAAGCTTAGATCAAAGGACTTTAGTAGTGTAAGTCCCTTAAATCCAATTCTTCGGGCTTAGTCTTCTTTGGAAATCCTTCTTCAGCTACATTGGCTTGATCCCTGCTTCTTTTCTTGTTCTTCGAATTGTCGGGGTAGTCACTTTTATAATGACCCATCTTGTGGCATTGGTAGCATTCTATCTTGGACATATCAACCTTCTTTCTTGGCCCTCTTGACTTCTTGGAGTGTCCTTTGTTGTGAAAGGCAGAGTAAGCATTTGACACATTTCCTTCTTCGTTGTTGGATACTAATGAAATTCTCATTTCTTCTTGGGTGCAAGCATTCCATAATTATTCAAAGGTGGGAGCTTCTTTCCAACTATTGAGACCTGAAGCAAAAGAACTCCAAGTAGGTGGTAATCCTAATAGTGTAGTGATTACTAGCTCCTTCTTTGGTACTATTTCATCTATGCCTTGAAGTTCATCTCTAATCCTTGATATTCTTACAAAGAAGGAAGCCACAATATCATCTTTTGTCATCTTTGCAGTCCTCAACTCATCCTTCAAGCTTGCTACTTGACCAATATTTTTGATAGTGAATAGTTTTGTCAATGTTTCATACATTTCTTGAGCATGGTCTATGTTGGAAATGTATGAGACAAGATTGTCCTTACTGCTTTCTACCATCAGAGTCAGCCAATATTTCCAATTCCCTATACTTCACCTTGTCTGCATCACAGGATTCTTTGGTAGGTTTCTTCACCTTCCCTCTAACCACATCCAAGACCTTGTTCTTTTCAAGAATGAGGTCAATTTTCTTCTTCCAAGAGTTGTAGTTTGATGCTCCTTCCAACTTGTTCTCACTCTTTAATGTGTTAGACATTGTCTCTAAAGATAGTGAGCTTCTTCTCTTATAAGAGCTCCTTATATTATCCCTAGATCAATCCTTTAGATTCCTTCTAGTAGATACTCATGACTATCTTTTTCTTCCTTCACCTTAGCTTTGATACCATGTTAGAAAATCAGAAAGGCAAAAATATTTTCTTATATAGATAATTACTTGTGATTCTTTTATCTTTATGTTATTCTTTATCTTTTAGTGCATCAAGCAATTATCAAAACAATAACACAAGGAAAACAGATGTAGGCAGAAGGCCAGGGCAAAAACCCATATCTAGGGGAAAACCCAGCCAACAATTCTTCCTTCCAATAGTTTCTCGAGATAATCCAAGACTCTAGACCCAGACAGAGATTCCCTCCACACCAAGTCAGTCCTCAATCCTTCTTGCAAATGACAACCCTTCACAAGCAACTTCGACCTGGCAGCATCAGTAGCAGTTTCGACCCAACAGCAGTAGCAACAACAACTTCAACCCAACTTGGAGAACTTCGATCACCCTTGATACACCTCGAAATGGAGTGAGATTTGTCCCAAAATTTCGGTTTTCAGCCCTTCTATCTTCCTCTAGAAACTCGCACTTCCTTTTAGCTTCTTTTCCAGCCCTTAACCAACTTCGCACTTTTCCAGCTTTCAGCTTCAAGGATCGAACTATGTGAGGCAGAATGAGATGCTCCAAATGAATTTGAACTCCTTGTATTTACAACTCTTTTGTGAAGTTGAATTACTTGTCTTGAGGACGACTTGATCTTCTTGAGGCCGACTTGGTGTGGAGAAGACTAAATTCATTTTTGACTCAAAAGTAATTATTTTTACATGATCTGAAAGCCCAAGAAGGGTCTTTTTAAATTTACAATGGCTCTGAATAAATCCTAGAAGTCCTCAATGGGGACTTTGACCTAAAACATGATGACCCAAGCATGAAACCCATGTTTTAATAAGTCATACAAAATAATAATAAAAATATTTTCTTCATTCTTTTGATAAGTACATGTCAAATATATTTATGAATACCGAACCTAGTTACAAATTTCAACATTGGGCACATGTTGGTGGGCTAAAGACCCAAAAGAAATAATAATCTATTCTAATTATTGTGTGAGGGCACTTTAATGGAATCAAGAAGCCCTAAGTCAATGATTAGAGAGGTTATAAATAAGAGGGACCTAAGAGGAGGTCTCACATCATGGCAATTCATCTTGTGTTAAGATATAAGCCTAAGAAAAGGGCGCAAACCCTCAAGAAGGCAGAGTTGGAGCAGAAGGACGAGTTTCTCTTGTATATTCTGATCTGATCTCTATTGTGGAGGGCTGGAAGTGTTTGTGTTGGTATGGTTCTATAGTTGGGCACTCTATTTGTGGGTAAAATTCTAGGCTGAAATCTATGAAATTTTATCTATTGCAGCTACTGGATATTATTCTTCTAACTGAAAGTTTTAATTATGCAGTTTACTTGATATGACAGATAACGAATTAAATCGCAGTTGCAATTTTCACCATGTAAATACAGCGGAAAATAAAATACTGGAAACTAAGAAATTCTAGCACACCCGATAATTTTGACACGGTTATTTTTGGACAATTATCCCCGGAAAAACCCAACATGGGAAAATTGGTGCAACAGATGAGGGTTTTTATTATTAATCTTCAGCAGCAATTTTGAGTACAATGATTTAAATGCCTAGCTGGCAATCTAATCTGAGGAAAATACTAGAAAAAATATGTGAGAATTTTCTCTCACCCCACAGCGATTTTCTGCCTCCAAAATTTCCTCCCTAGCCTCTGCGCTGAGCTCCTTGCGTCACCTTCTGCATAGAGATTACATTGTCCCTCTGCAAATTTCGGCCTTCCTTCCTTTGCCTATTCTGAGGACTGGAAATCTTCCTCCCGGAATGTTGTTGCCCTCCTCTTCCACCTGCTACTCACTCTCCGGCTCTATCTTCTCTCTTGAGTTGCAAATACTGACAAAATCAAACTGCATAGGCAACTAAGTATCTACATTAGATATCTTCTCCATCACCACATCAACTTCCTCTTATAATCCACTGTTGGAGTACCAACGACAAAGATTGAAACTTAATCATCTTTGGATCGATTTGTGTGAGTTTCTAGATGGTTCTCACCTTATCTCAATTAATACTAATTAATTAACCATATTCCCTAAGTTTAGACTTAGGAAATATTTAAAAATCGGTTAGTAATCTAATTGAGACACTTCTAGAAGGAATTTCTGGAAATGGTTTCTGGGTTTTGAAGATCTCATGTATTCTAGCCTCTCCACCAAATTTCGTGGCTAGAACAAATCCAATGCTACAAAAGCTAACACTCCCTCTTAGCGAGGTATGTGTTCTAGTGCTACTACACACCCTGTCTCTACATCATCTCCTGTCACGTTGTTGATGTATGGCCAAACTACCCACCAACCACTGCATAACTCTAATATACTCTGCATTTATGCTGCTGCTAACCCCGCTGAACTGTTGCCAACACTGCAACTCCCTTTCATCTGTTGTCGCAACAACTGCAACATTTACAACTGAAAAACATCCAAAATAGTCTCTCCCTGCTACTAAAACGGGTTCTCCACCATACCCATATATTCTCAAAAATAGACAAACTTAACTCTCCCTAGAGCTTTCATTAGTATATCTGCAACCTGCTCTTCTGTGGGAACATATTGTAGCTGGACTACTCCACATTGTACACAATCTCTGATGAAGTGACACTGAATATCGATGTACTTCAACCTGTCATGAAACATTGGATTCTCATAGAGATTTATGCAACTCTGATTATAACAATAGACACTGGTCGCCTCCATCCTCTACCTAAACAAGCTTACTAGCATCTTCCGAAGCCATATAGCTTCGCACGTAGCTGTGTTGGTTGTCATATACTCTACTTCTGCAGAGCTGTGTGCTACTGACTTCTGCTTCCTACTACACCAAGAAACCATCCTTGATCCAACACTGAAGCAATACACGGAGGCATGTTTCCCGTCCACTAAACCGCCTGCCCAATCTGCATCTGTGTACCCACAAAGTCTGACGTCATCCCCTCGAGTATATCTCAATCCATGCTTGACTGTGTCGCGAACATACCTTAGAATATGCCTCGCTGCTGCCCAATGTACCCTCTTCGGCTCTACCATGAACTAACTAAGGGTATTGACTGCAAAGCAGATATCTAGCCTAGTGTTGACCAAATACATGAGAGACCCAATAAGTTGTCTAGACAAGGTGGGGTCGACATCCTTGCCATCTGATGCATTTATCTTCTTCTTGTTGGTGATCATGGGCGTAGACATGGACCTGCAAGCCTGCATTTTGAACCTCTTTAGAATATTTGTAGCATATCTTCCTTGCCCAAGGAAGATCTCACCATCCTTCTACCACACTTCCAATCCTAGAAAATAGTGCATCAACCCCAAAGCCTTCATGTCAAATTCTGCTGCCAAGTTCCTTTTGCAATCATCTATGAGCCTTGACAATCATGTCAAAAAAGAGATCATCCACATACAAAACTAGAATGAGTGGCTCACCCTATACCATCAAGTAGTAAAGGTTGGGATCTGCGTCACTCTTGACGAATCCCATTTGCTGCAAGTAGTTGTCAATCCTACCATACCATGCCCTGGGAGCCTTCTTGAGTCCGTATAGAGCTTTCTTCAATCTGCACACACGAGTGTGCCTCTCATGAGTCTCAAAGTCCTCTGGTTGTTCTATGTACACTTCTTCCTCTATCACCCTGTTCAAGAAGGTTGTCTTGATATCCACCTGGTGAATCTGCCATCCCATCTGAGCTGCTAGAGATATAACCAGTGTTGCGAAAATCGCAATTTAATTGCGATTTTTTGACTTAGCAGATATTATTGCCCGATTTAAATTTTTTATTTTTTATTTTATATATTTTTATTTTTTTTAAATCATGATTTTCTCCAAAAAGTTGCGATTCGAACGGAAAAAATCGCGACCCTCCGGGATAGTCCGTTTTATAAGCAAATTGATGAGTTTTATTTCTCATTTTTAACAGACAACGGACTTGTTTGAGAGCTGAGGAGGAGAGGAAGGCGTCTACTAGGGCAGAGGAGGAGAAAAACAGGAGATTTTAGCATCCCAAGCAAGAGAACTTCGTGTTTGAACCAAATTTCTTCGGCAAACCGTGGTTTTCAGGTATAGGCACCAAATTTGGCCATTTTGTTTTGGTTTTTTTCTTGTTCTTGCTTGGGTTTCTATAACCCATTGATTATCGATTATTTTTTAGTGGATTTGATGGTGTTTTTTCTCATTTTTGTTGCATGGAGAGGAGAGAGTTCATTTTGGTCAAAAATACAAAAACTTGATTGTTAGATTTATTAGTTTAATTTTTTCTTGTGCTCTATTTTTTTGCATCATTTTTTATTGAGTTTGAATGTGCATTTTTTCTATTATTGTTGGATTGAGTTGAGGTTTTTTTTTAATAAAAAATTCAATGTGTTGTGTCATGTATGTAATTTTTATTTTTATTTTTTTAACTTGCAATTCTTATTGTGCCATAGGTTCAACTTCAAACTTCATCTTACATTAAAACTCAAGAGTTCAACCAAGTTACAAACATGCCAAGGAAATTGGACCCTCTGTGGGAATTTAGTGAACTTGATGGAGGGTTTAATAGAATAAACTTGTCTTGCAAGTTGTCTGGGCAGCATATGTCAATGAGGGTTTATAAATTGAAGTATCACCTTGCACAAATCTCTGGACATGATGTAGGGCCTTGCACCAATACAAATGCGGAAATCATCCGAAGAGCCATGAGATCATTAGAAGAATTAGAGCAAGACAAAGTGACCAAAGCATATCTGAAGAAGCAACTAGTAGGGAGTGTGTTAGGATGTGAATATGGAAGTGGCACTAGTTCTACTTCAGAATCAATGTCTACAACCAACCTTGTAGCTACCTCATCATTTTTTGTTCCTAGAACCACAACTGGTTCACAACCATCTATCACTTCAATACTTAAAAAAATGAGAAAGAACAAGTTGACAAGTTGTTGGGCAAGTTTCTCCTTTGGAGTGATATTATTTTCAGCGTTGCAAGGAATAATCCATTTTTCCAGCCTGTTGTTGATGCTATTGCAATTGTTGGCCCAAGGTACAAAATCCCTTCTTATGATGACCTTAGATGCTGCATTCTTCAAATGAAAAGGCTGACTGCACCAAAAGATTGGAGGAGTTTAAGGCATCATGGGCACAAACAGGATGCACTGTGATGTCAAATGGTTGGACCAACTAAAAAGGGAGAACCCTTATAAACTTCTTGGTTGATTGTCCCAAGGGGACAATGTTTCTTAAATCTGTTGATGCATCTTTACATATCAAAGATGCAAAATTATTATGTGATTTGTTGGATGTGTTTATTTTGGAGGTGGGTGCAGAACATGTTGTCCAAGTCATAACAGACAATGCTGCAAATTATGTTGTTGCTGGCAAGATGCTTATGGAGAGGCATCCTACTTTATTTTGGACAC
>APFE030687690.1:6568-20598 GCA_000404065.3 Pinus taeda
CAACAACATTTCAAAGAGCAGTGATAGGGATTTTTTCTGATATGCTAAATGATTCCTTAGAAATATTTATGGATGACTTTACTCCTTATGGCACGACTTTTGAGGATGCATTACAGAACCTTGAAAAAGTACTTAAGCGATGTATAGAAGCACACCTTGCCTTAAGTATTGAAAAATGCCATATGATGATGAATCAAGGTATTGTATTGGGTCACTTCGTCTCATTCTTAGGAATTCAAGTCGATCCAGCTAAAATACAGGTAATTCAGACTCTCCCTATCCCCAAAACACAAACTGATGTGAGAAGCTTCTTAGGACATGCTGGGTATTATAGAAGATTTATCAAGAATTTTTCTAAAATAGCTTCTCCTTTGTTTGTGTTACTAACAAAAAATGTTGAATTTAAGTGGACTGATAATTGTGAAAAAGCATTTAAAGAACTTAAACATTAGTTATCTACAGCTCCCATTTTGAGAGGACCTGATTGGGCACTCCCCTTTCATATATCCTTTGATGCCTCAGACACTGCAATTGGAGCTGTCTTGGGACAAGAAGAAAACAGTCTTCCCTATGCTATTTATTTTATTAGTAAAAACATGACCCCCATAGAACTTAATTATACAGTTACTGAGAAGGAATTTCTAGCAGTGATTTATGCTATCAATAAGTTTCGGCATTATATTACTGGTTATACTACTTTTGTGCATACTGACCACTCGAGGAGAAATAAAGTTGCTCTATTTTCAAAAGCTCTATTTTCTGGGGGAGAACTCTATGGGGAGAAAATCCATGAATAATCTTGTATGAGATGGCCATATAGGTGGATGTGAATTTGAAGTAGCCATCAACATCTAGACTATTTCTAAAATCAATGTCCCAGTCAAAAAAAAAAACTTCCTCTGCTTGTTGCCATCCACCAAGTTGAGGCTTAAGCACTCAAACTCATCCACATGGGTATAAAGGAACATGTATAACGACAGAGAATAGTACCTAAAATAATATGTAGTTGAAGAATCGTGTAACTGAAACCTTATCGCCTTAGCTACATAGATTGGAATATCAAATAAGTGGTCAGGATCCATCATTTCTCTTAAAAAACCAAAGATGGCTTTATTAGATATGTTGGTATTAGCATCACCCAACATATGGGAAATTAGAGACATGATGGATTGGATAGGTTCAACAAAAATGGTCATCAGGAAGTAGGCAACTGTGGGTAGGTTGTTGGTGCACTAAGATGTCTTATTACAAGAAATCTCAATACTTACATTCATTATCAACCCAGGGCAAGTATTTTTATTTCAAGAGTGTCAGCACTATATATGTAGTAAATTCAGAGGTCAATCTATGTCGGAATCATTGCAATTGCTAATGTCTATTTATCTCAATTCAATCTAAACATTTCTGAAAGGAATTCATAATACACTTTCGAAGCTACTTAATCTATTCTACAAGAAACTAAATTTGAATGCAAATGGAAAGAATGACACATAACAACCTAAATTGTATTGAAACCTGCTCAATTAACATGAAGGAAAGCTATGATAATTGAACAACAAATAACCATATAACATCTCATGGAAAGCAATCACTCTAGCTTTGAAATCTATGATAGCGTTACCTTGAAATGAACATAACCAATTCGAGAGAGAGCATCACGCATATAACATAACCATTTCAATACATAGCATAAAACATATATAATCACATGGCTAAACCTAGAATCTTGACTGAACAACAATGCAAATCAGAATCTTCAATCCTCACAGTAATCATAATGATACTAAATTTACAAACTAATAATAATAAACAGTGAATAATAAACTTAAATAATTACAACACAGTTGGAGCAGTAGATCTTCTATTGACTGGACCTAAAGTCTCCAAAAGTACCCATTGTTAGATACTCAGAATACGATTATGAATTAAATGCAGTCTTCTTCATTCAAATCAATAACAAAATTATAGCATCTGTAAGATGAAAGTATTATATCTCTAAAAACAATAGTTACAATTTGCGAATTCCTAAACTAGTTATTTAGCTTGCCTTACGGCTTTATATAACATTTAGAAAGGTCAATAAATAAAACCAAATCCGTAGGATTAGGGGATCCTGAGGATTTTTGAATGCTCAATTTGATTTCATCATAAAATAGCATTGGCCCCCCTGGTCTTTTTCTTTCTTCCATGCTCAGGATGTTGTCTCTTTTCCTTTACTGGTTGCTATTGTCTTGTTGATTGAACACCTATCATCCAATCTACGTCCCTGGATACAAAGATAGTGAAGTTAAGTTTTCTATGGCCAAATTTATCTAATTTGTTACTAATCAATTTTACCCAACTTTTGTTGTTGTTTCCTCTATTTTGATCCATAAAATGAAGATAAGCATATGAAGGCAAATGCTAAATTAGGCTATTTACAAGGAGAAAATATACCTTTTTCTCATCCAAACATACTCCCCAGCTTACCTTATTGCATGTCCTAGTGTAATCATATGGTTAAGGTGTAATTGAGTTAACTAATAGGCCGGGTATACTTCCTCCTTATACAACCTGAAATTGTTTTTTTTTTAAGCACTGCAAAAAGCCTAGTTCACTTGTTGATCTATCAAGTTATAATCATTGTAGTACCCATCTAGGGGATACCAGATAATTGGGCTTCTATATTGGCACCCTATCCACTCAGGGCCCATGCTCAAGACCATGTTGCTATACTTATCTAAGTGAGTGGAGGTAGCTTTGAAATTCCTGAATCCAAATGGCTCTCTATTCCTTATAGTATTGCTGGAGGCTTCCCATCTCTACATGGCTATAGATAAAGCTTCTTCTCTGATTTCTTGGAAGTACTCTTTCCCAGCTTGTATAATGTTTGTGTAGATTGGTCCTAATTCTCCCACAACACCTATTTTTTTCATAAACTATTTGTGCTAGACAGAGAAGTGCAGGCATTTTGTAGGCTTTCCCCTAACCCATAGGTCTATGCAATATTTCCATTTTCTAAAACTATTATGGGCCTTGGCCCATTTGATCTGGTTAGTGGCAAAGGAAAGAAAGGCTAGGAATTGGATATCCCCTATGAAGGGGCCAGGATTGATGTCTAAGTCATCTTCTAAAAAGAAATTATGTATGTACAATTCCCACAGGATGCGCCTTACATGTTCATTATGCTCCTTGAAACACTTAACAAAATCTAGGGTGGTCTTAATTTCTATTGAATTGCTAGCTTTAGCAGCTTTAACCTTTAATAGGGGATATCTCTCTAGTAAGAACAATGTGTAGTCAGTAGCTGGAGCTCGGTATGACAGGGCATCTGAATAAATAGAGAAAATAGTCTCTAATTTCTCTTTAACTTTTTGCAACTTGACCTACGCTTTCGACTTTCTTTTGTTCATCCTTATAATTTGCAAAAGTTTCATCATTTATGCCCGTGAGTGCCTCAAATTTCTTTTGTAATTCTTGGTGTACTCGCAGGGACACTACTTCCTCTTTATGTTGAGTCAATTCTTCTTGAGTCTTTACTAGCTCATTCTACAATTTCCTAGTGACCACTTCCCTTACCAAGCAAATGTAGGCAATCATCTCATCTTTTTGGACCTCATCATCATGTGTTTCCATTGGGTCAGTCTAAACAGTAGCCTTGGCCACTTCTCTAATCGTGCAACAATTAGCTTGGGTATTTTCTTCAGTATCAGTTTGAGTGGAAGCATCAATAGTAGGGAAGTCTGTTTGAGTTTCCAATGGGAAAACACAAAGATCCTCTATCTGCATTCGAGTGTATTCTAAAAGACATGGTTCTATTTGGGTTCCTTTTGAATAAACCAACAAGGTCTCAATTTGGGTTTCAGCATCTTCCCCAGGAATATATTTAGTTTGGTTCCCTATGGTCTCCAATTCTGCTTTCACTTTCTTAACCCTGACTGCTTCCTTCAACCACTGTCTTAGCTGCTTAATTATTTTCTTTTGCCTCCTATATTTGTTGAGAATTTTCCTGAGTCTATCCTTCTATGTTTTCTTTGTTGTGATGCTTTTGACCTAGAGTGGCACGACTGTATTTACTTCAGGTACTTGTTCAGGTGGAATTGTATCAACATCAGGATGGGGTTCTAATGGGACCGTGTTCCCTGATGGATTTTCACCTTCCAGGTTTCTATATCCATGAGCTTCCCCCTCAAGAGACCCCAATTCAATGGTGTCTCCTAAGCAATTATCATTTTCAGACTCTACTTCAAGGTGGGCCTCGTCCTCTAGGGACTTCATAAAACTCGTGCTCCCTGGTTGACTTTCACTTCCTAGGGTTTCTTTTGTATGGTTTTCCTTAGCTAGGAGTTCTAGTGGACCAGTAGCTTCTTCTTGATTTCCTTCCTTAATGGTTTCCTCTACATGCATTTCTGCTTCAAGGGGCTCCCCCATAGGAGGAACTGGTTCCCTCTATTCATGTTGGCTTGTTGGGGCCTAACCCAGGTTCAGAGTTAAATTAGCCAAACAAATCCTTGTACTATTGGCCCTTTCAGAAACATTCTGTGGAGCACGGATTGAGGTCTCACACAAAGTATTATGTGGGGGTGTTGGAACCAGGTTTCCGCACCCTTGAGATGTCTAAGGGGTTGATTCAGTCCAACTACTAGTCCCTGCACGTAGGTTGCTTCATGCACTTCCCTGGTCTTCGCGCCCTGATATATTCATCTTCATGTAGTCCTAACCAAGGGTTGTGCGGCTTCTGTGCTATTGGAGAAATGCTCTACACTGTTCCCCTAAGTCACACCTAAGGTCTTACTTATCTTCTTTACACCAGTTAGTTATCTTCTCGTAAATGGATGCCTTATGTTATATTTATTTATATAACACATTCATATAAGTTCATAAAGCAAATAAATAGTAAACTTGCAACTCATACCTAATAATACATAGAACAGTAAAAGATACACAGAAATATGGTACAACATCTCTTTATTAATTCTTCCCACGGTTACAAACTCGACCTGCCCTGCGCACTCAGCTGCAGCAGTTCGTGCACTCAGCTGCAGAATACTAGGCCTCTGCGCACATAATTGCAGAACCTTCTCCTACTCTACAACCCAAAGACACACTTTACACTTTGACTCAATCCATTAGACTCATCATGCTTCTATTTTCATTCATTGATTTCTTCTTTCTACACTTAGAGCCTTGCTCTATTTATACAATTGCATGGTTCGCAGACCATGGGTGGATCTTCTGAGCCAACATTACATTACGAAAACAATGGTGGACAACCATATGACTCTATTATGACTTCACACTCTACACCCACAAATCACGGAGCCTTTACGATGAACTTGGTCAGCATGGGCTTTAAGCCCCAAAACATGCCTTGGGGGGGATTCCACACCCAACAGGTCCCCAACACAAACATCATGAATCACCCTCAAGTCACTCTGTCGGTGCGGGTATCTTTGCGTAGAGTCCCTCCAAATATGCTCGAACCACTGTAAGGTGGGCAGTGCAATGATCAGCTACTTGCTAAATCTCCTGTACCCGCTATTTCGAGACCTCTATGTTGGAACTTCTTCCCTAGATCTATTGCTCTGTACCTTGCATTTGTGCAATATTGCCTTCAATTGTTGCTATAATATCGAAGGCTTCGTCGATCCAAGGTTGAACACATGCCTTCAAGACTACTTCTCTGTGTTGTGGTGTGTGCATCTGCTCTTTCAGTACTTTGGCCTATTGCATTCACGTGAGCCTCTGAGTGAGGGCCACCATCTGCACATTTCCTTTGACACTATCGTATTGTTGTTGGAGATCATGTGCCTCTGTCTCTAAGTGCTGGATGTTAGGGTCCTCCTACAAGCTAGTGAGGACCTCAAATGACTCCTCAAACATTCTGGTGTAGTCCCTTACTACACTATTGATCTCTTCCATCCCTATTGTAATAGTGATCGCACGTTGTTCTCGTACCTCTAGAAGGGTGCACAACTACACCTTCAACCGTAGCTCTACTATCTAAAGGTGTAGCTCCAGCTGAACTTTAGTCATTTCTTCTCATGCCTCGCACACCCCTACTACTAGTCTATGGATGTGTGCCTCTGTTGGTGTGTCTTCTAGGATGGCCAACTCAGGGACCATCTGACAGGTTTCTTACACTATAGATACCATCTGCCTATTCAGTGATACCACTTCATCATGTTGCAAGCTCAACTGCTCCATGTTGATATTTTTCTCACTCAGCGCTTGCAGTTTGTGACTCTCCCTAGCCTGTATTTCTTTAGTAATCCCATCCTATAGAAAATATAGCATCTCCCACAGTAGTGCAACCATGTTGATCCTGATACATTTCAGTGTGCTAATCATAAGCCTATTGGCCTCATTTGTTATCGTCAATGCCCCTTCTGGTAGCTCTATTGTATTTGTTGTCCGAGTGCACAGCATCTACTCCACTGCAGTTGTCCATACTGTGAGGTTGGTCGAAAGGGTACCAGCCTAAGGAGTGCACACCTACAACTCCTGCAGTTGTGCTCTAAGTCCCCCCAACACAATCTAATTCTCCTTAGCGAAAGTCTGGAGGGCCTCGATGGTCATGTCGCACACTGTTTCACTGATGTTGTGCAGATCACCCTCAGTAAGGGTGATCGGGTCGATCAACAACTTGGATGCTTTCAACTTCTTTCACAGCCCTATCCGCTCACTCGAGCACTGACACTTCAATAGTGTGGACACTATTTGTTGGTCTGTGCCAACCTCCTCTTCCTCTATTTCCATTTCCTTTTCCTGCCCATGCAAAGGTGACTCCTAGCTGTCGCATGCCTTCTCAGCTACCTCATGTGCTACTGCTATGGCCTTTTCTTGTTTTGCTACTGTTTGTGTAGCGTCCCATGCCTCCTACACTTTTTTTGCCACTACTTCTTGTCTTCTCTTTTCTACTAATTGTGCCATGTGAAGCTTGGCCTCCTCTTTCTTCTTCTGCACCACAGATTTCTCCAACACCACGATGTCTAGGTCACACCACTTTGGCAGCCATGTCTCTAGTACATAAAAAATTACATCATTTATGGCCATGAAGGGTAGCTCGCTCCATTTCTTGGTCAGGTCCTTGCACACTCTGATATAAACATTGTGGAGGTCCTCTTTAAATTCTGCAAATTTTTGCAGGTTGTTGTAGACACTCGGTGATAATAGCAGCTTGTGGTTAATCCCCATTACAATTTTCACTTCCATGAACACCAAGAATATCTTACTGTCATGGATCCAGTTCACATCTTTTGTGGCCCACAGTGAAGCATTCTTTGTAACCTCTGGTAGATCCCTGTCAATAATGGGGAACTGACTTTCCTCCAACAATTCCCCTGCCATGAGCATTATGGATAGTAGAATCCTTGCATAGTGGAACAATTTTTCTTGTTCCTGGGCCTCGCGACAATTTTCTAGGAACTCTTTACATAAGAACTCAAACCAATTGAACTAGACCCCCTCCACGCATTGCTCATCAAGTGCCACCACTGACATGGGGACCTCGTCTGCGTGACACTTTCACATAACCTTTCCTACTAGTATCTAAGTTGCCACCCTGGCTACCTTGCTGTTGATACTAAAGATTGCATAGCCCTGTTTCTTCTTCTCTAGCTTGTATTTCTTCTTCACGACCTTTGTGATGGCCAAATTGCTGCTCTTCCCCTCTGATATGTCTGCGGGGTCCTCCCCTTTGCATGGAAGTGGGGTAATGTGAACGATTAAGTGGTCTGTGATGGGGATGGGCTCCTCCAACCATAAACACCCATCATTCACCAAGAAAAGCAGCCGACTAATGACAAATATTGTTATTGGGGTACAGTGGAAATGTGACACCTAGAGTAGGTTTAATAACCCTACTTTTTCCACTCCACACAACTACTTTTACAACTCCAATTCAATAACCCTCATCGCAGTGTTCTACTTGGGCTTCATGAGCTACGCAATCTCTAGATGAGGGAATTGCTTGTGGTCAGCGAGATCCCAATCTTCAAACTTCAAGTTAGGGACCTGCCCCAGGTGCGTGCCCTCAAAGATTATGTCGTTTGGGAGGAGCAGAGTCTGGAGAGAGTTCCTGCTCTCATCGAGATCCTTGGGAACATTTTCCTTCCCCTTCCTTGGGGGGATATAGGTGGGCAACTTTGTTGGAGGGTGTGTAGGCTCAGTTTCTTCCTCCATGCCTCCATCCTCATCTTCTTCAATTTTTAGGTCTTCTGGTTCTTCCTCCTCCTCATTGATTTCCAAGTTGACTACTTTCCATTTCTCCTACATATTTAACATGGTGCACAACAGGTTTCATGGGGACACACACATCAGAATCATTAGTTTTTTGTCTTTCTTCGGTCTCAACATGTGCAATGATTTAGGGATTTCTTCCACAATCCCAACACCTTCACGGGCATCCCCCACAGTCAAGGCCTCTATGGCCTCTTCAGCAATCATCTCTACAATTTCCATAACTTCCTCAGATCCTGCCATCGTGTCCATCCATAAATCTATCACTTGAGTAATCAGGGGCTCAATCAATGCTCTACATAGGGCTTTGTTCAGAATACATAGGGTATACAACAGATCAATTCACAAATGACCAATTGTTATTTGATGGGTAGCCCTTTGTAATTTATAGCACCTTTTGGATTTGAATTTGACCGCTCCCCCCAAATCTAGTTCATTAATGCTCCCTTGGCGGCAGACTTTCCCAAATATTGCCCAAAAATCTCATCTTAAATGCCGGCCACCTGCTCCATTTCATCTCAAATCGAGCATCACATCATGAATAATGACTCCAATGGTCACTTTCTAGCCAACCCACATGGCAACCTAACCCCCTTGTGTGGTCGCAGACTTTGTGACACTTTGCTTTTGTGTGTAGCTCCAACATCGTTCAATTCTTGGGCAGAGTAGTTTATTGTCACACATGTCCTTTTAGCTACTTGGAGCACTAAGACTGTAATTCCCATTGCTAGTCAAGTGGTCGCGCCACCTATATAGGGTTTCATCTAGTCATCCATCACTTTTCCTAGAAAATACCCACCTTTTCTTGTTATTGGCTATGTCTGCACTTTATTATCTACAGCATGCCACCATGGTTGATCCATTTAGTAATATGTGGTCCAATCCAAGGCATTAGGTTCATCAATTCTTGGCGATAATCCCCAAATTCATTGATGTGATCGTGCGCACCTTGTTTTATCACCCCAGGTTCTTTATGGAGAAAATCCTTCTTAATCCAATCCTCAAGCTTCTTGACTTCTGCTTCTACTAGAGAGCTTTTCTCCCTTAATCACACCCTTTCTTTCATAATTTCTTGGAGCCTAAGGTCACCCTATCATATTTCTTCTTTAGGACTCACGTGTTCTACTTCATTCTGCTATGCAACCCCCTCTTCCAAGGTTCCACGAACCATCGTATCAACCAGTGCTGCTATACGCGGACTAGGAATTTGATACTCTATGGGGATTACAACATTCATTCCATAATATAGCCTTGGAGGTGCCTGTGCCACCAATTTCTTGCACGTGGTCCTATAAGCCCATAGAACTGCTAGTACGCATAGGTCCCAATCAGTCTACTACACCTTGTGTACCTTGCTCAACGCTTTGCATACTTTGCTAAAGGCTTTTGTGTGGATAACCTTCCGTGCACTTGGTCTTTCCATACTCCCTAGTTCCAATCGGAGAGGTCATTCATGCCATTGCCTTACCTACACTTACTTACTAACCATGTCTTCTAACGTGAAGGTTGTGTGCATCCACATAGGTTTCATACCATATGCTTGTATCCATCTAGATAAGTCAGCACACAGACCGTTTCGTCTGGTAATCTTGTCTGTTAATTGCATCTGAGGCTTCCCAAACCATATGCGCATCATTCTCCTTCATTCACACCAGTCCCCGAAGCTTCCTTGGTGTGCACCCCACCACTTCATGGGTATAGCATGTAGTACCCATTTCAAAGCTTTGAAACATTGATGTTCTAGCACCTCTCTTTCAATTATGTTCAGGAAGTCATCTACCTCACTTAACCCATCATACATAGGTAGATCTCTTACCTCCATTGATACGCAGCAGCGATCTCTTCATCATGTTACAGTTCAATGTGGTTACCTCATATAACCGATTCTGCCATTGTTCTATCTCCTCATCAGAATCTTATGTGCAGGAGCTTTCACGTTCCCATGAGATTCATCCATCCCTGGTTGGATTTACCCAGTCTTGCTCTCGCACAGTTATCTCGTAGATGCAGTCTAAGTCATCGTCACTTCCATAGTCGCACACTGGCTCTATGGAGCATGATCATTCTACAGGGTCCAAGGGTACAACTATGTACACAGACTTTTTCTCAAAAATCATCTTGCACTTCTTCAGATTTATCATCCCATTCATGTCAGTGGCCCATTATATTCCTAGTAGCATGGGGTAGGGATTGTTGTCATCATCAATCTCTATAACTTCAAAATTTGTTAGTGTGCTTGCTCCTTCAATACCTATTGTGATTCCCTACGATCTTCCCATAGGTAGGATCTTTTTCTGGTTTGGTGTTTGTAGTCAGAAAGGAGACCATTACAGCATAAGCCTTCCCATGTGCACCCATGTCCATTTCGGCAGAAAGTTCACATCTGATCCTAGGTCTAGAATCACTTGATCTATCTCGTATTCCCCAATCTGCATGATCAATCTCATCTATCTTTCGGTCCTCATCGCGTGCTTTCTGATCTTTCAAACTATGTGTGGTTCCCCTGGCACGGTCCCAATGCATCTATTTATGAGTTCCTGTAGCCCCTTTACAACCTTGATATCGCACAATAGCTTCATGCACATTTCCAGGAATGTCATAAGCATCTATGGGTCCATTTTCAGCTCTAGTCTATCTTTTCATCCTGAAGTGGAGGCATGAACAAAGCTCTTCCTAGCTTCCATGAAGGTTTCATTAGCACGCTCCAAATCAAACTCTGGTTCTTTCATCAGAGCCTTGTGAACCCAAGTACTCTCTTTAGAATGCTTGCCTTTGTCATCCCCTATTTTAATTCCACTTCGGAGCATAATATTCACATTAGGTTCTTCCTTGTGTGGCTTAGACCTCAACATTTGCAGGTTCTAAGTCGGGGGAGGTTGGAGAGCTCCCTTGTCGCGCAGCCTTGCTATCATTGTGGGAAAATCCTCCGTCTCATGACCAAAAAGTGTACAATACAAGCATGATGGATGCATCGGATTCATACAATCATGGGCATAATGTCTTGGCCCTCCATAATTGTAACATATCAGCTGTCCATGACCTCTTCCAAGTCCTCCTCCACATCGGCCTTGTTCATGCCCCTGAAATCCGGTTTGCGCCATCCCTACATTTTGGTCAAGGAGCCATGTTTTAGCCTGAACTCTGTAGGTGGGAGTCCCATTCATTATCAGTTCATAGCTTCTGTAGGTGTGCTCATCATGTCCCACTAACCTACAAAACTTACAGAACAATTGATGCGAGTTCTGCAACAAATGGTAGTTATTCGTAGCATGCTTCCCTCCTATTTGACAAATCTGCACCACAATGCAGGTGTTGTGATCATTCCTACCTGTGCCTCTGGTCTCAATGGCATTCATCCTCCTCCCATGAGGTAATTTTCAAACATTGCACAGTGGTCCTTATCATGACCTTGACCCTTACATTTAACACACCATACTTCGTCGTGCACCTCTCGGTGAGTTGTCCTGTCCTATTTCAAACTCTACATCTGAAGGCACAAGTTTTTCAACTGCGCATAAATTTGTTGAACTCCCAGGTTGGGATCTTGTATCAGAATCTCCTGCAATCTCATTGTGATCTCCAAGGCCTCGGCCTGAGTTGTTAGCGTCTATTGTGACAACGCGTTCCTTAGATGCAGCGTTAACGATGCTACAAACAATTCGTGGTGTTGTCCATCCATCAATGTCATGTCAGCTTCATGAATTGTGCACTTCAGCCTCTGATCCAACTCCCAGGGGCTTTCGCCTAGTATTATCGTGATCTCCTTGAACTCAATGATCAATTGTACCTCTGAATTTGGCCTATTAAATTCCCTATGTAGTGTAGTTTGGATGTTTGCGATCCCTACCTTTGGATTGTCATTTGAATGCTTGATGTACTAGGTCAGCACAGGATCTTGTAGAGTGCACCAATGTTGCTTTCTTTATATTGTCATTTGTGACTCCTTATGCTTCCCATACAACCTTTATCATGAACCAAAACTGGTCTAGATCTTCATTTCCTACTCCCTTGAACTATAACAACTTTATCGTGCTCGCCATATTGACTCACGGTAGTGGTGTGGGTGGTATGGGCAAAGATGGGGGTGAAGATAGTGAAACTAGTGGTGTTGTGGGTGGGGGTGGTATGTTCGGAATCCTTTGCCTTATCAAATTGGTCACACCTCTTGGTGAGACCTTCGTGAGCTCTTCCTTGTCCCTTCGCGGAGGTGAAATCAAGGGGTTAGTTTCTAGTTCTGTACTACCGTCATTTCTGTGGATTTTCTCACTTTGTGTAGCCCTAAACATCAATTTATTCGCATAACCCTCTTTTCACATAATAGCATTTTAATCCAAATGTTCAAAGACTTAACATACTACCTTGTGGTCCTTTGAGGAAGCATCGCTTTGCCTTGTTGTAGCTGACTGAAGTATCTACAAGGAACTCAGTGATGAATCCTCCAATAATTTGATCAAGACAATGATCAACAGTGCATGTGATCTTATCCTCCGATGCTTCCAACTACGCACCAATTTTGGAGTCCAAAAAATAGTTTTGTCGAGCTTGCACCTTCCTTGGCTACCTGCTAGCTTCGCAATCCACTCGTAAAACTCAATAGGGAAAGATGCGGAGAAAATTTCATGGATCTCTATGTATAGGTAGTAGTCTAACCACTCCTCTTTTGATAGTTGCAGATTCATGTTCTCCTGCACTGAAAACTCATGAATATTCCTATCCAACCAATCATCAATTCCTTTCTTTGTTGGATTCCAGTGATACGACATCAGACATCTCTATGTAGATCCTCGTCCCAGCAATGGAACAATTTGTTGGCTTGTTGGGGCCTAACCCAAGTTCAAGGTTATATTAGCTAAACAAATCCCTATACTATAGGCCCTTTTGGAAACATTCTATAGAGCACAGACTAAGGTCTCACCTGAAGTAGTATGGGGGGGTGCTGGAACCAGGTTTCCGCACCCTTGAGATGTCTGAGGGGTTGATTTGGTCCAACTGCTAGTCCTTACACGTAGGTTGCTTCATGCACTTCCCTAATCTTCATGCCCTGATATATTTGTCTTCACGTAGCCCTAACCAGGGGTTGTGGGGCTTCCGCATTGGTGGAGCAGTGCTCTACACTATTCCCCTAAGTCACACCCGAGGTCTTACTTATCTTCTTTACACCAGTTAGTTATCTTTGCATAAATAGATGCCTTCTGTTATTTTTATTTATACAACACATTCATATAAGTTCGCATAGAAAATAAATAGTAAACTTGCAATTCATACCGAATAATACATAGAACAGGAAAATATACACAAAAATATGGTAAAACTTCTCTTTATTAATTCTTCCCATGGTTACAGACTCGACCTACCCTGCACACTTAGCTACAGGTGTTTGCGCACTCAGGTGCGGACTACTAGGCCTCTACACACACAACTGCAGATTCTTCTCCTACTCTATGACCCAAAGAGACACTTTACGCTTCAACTCAATCCCTTAGACTCATCATGCTTCTATTTTCATTCATTGATTTCTTCTTTTTACACTTAGAGCCTCGCTCTATTTATACAATCCCATGGTCTACAAACCATGGGTGGATCTTTCAAGCTGGCATTACATTACAAAACAAGGGCAGACAACCTTATGACTCTATTATGACTTCGCGCTCCGCACCCAAAAATCACGGAGCCTTTACGATGGACTTGGTAAAAACTTGAATTTAAGCCCCAAAACATGCCTTGTGGGGGATTCTGTTGTATAGGTAAATCCCCTCTACGGATAGAGGTGATCCCTACTAGCCCAACAGGGGTCTAGCAACAATCGAACA
>APFE030687690.1:42878-65106 GCA_000404065.3 Pinus taeda
TAAAATGTACAAAGAATTCCTCAATCAAAGTCTCTATGTTCCAAACTAGCTGCTCATGGGCCATGGAGGAGGCTTATAAAGGAGGAGGAGTCTCCATGAATAGACAAAGGATGAGTTCTCCCCACAATAAGTGGATGGTCAGTCGAACAGACATGCCAGAGAAAGGATGGCGACCTCAACAATGCTAACAACCAGTTCTGGAGGGATCTGGAAGGCTGGTTGTTGGAACAAATTCGCCCAAACAGGATCAGCGCGGAAAACCCGTGAACTGCCGCGCTGACATCGCAAATCGACGTAGAAGAAATCTGGTCAGCGTGAAAAGGACAAATGGAGGGGGCGTTGTTCGTAGAAATGGGACCAGCGCGGAAAAGACGTGTGCTTCCGCGCTGGCAGCGCAACAACAACATTGGCCTTCGCCTGTCAGCGCGGTTATTTTACAAACAGACGCGATGATCGATTTAACTTAGGCAAAGAGGGTTTTTTAGCCATTTTTGAGGAGCATGAGTATGGGTGAATGTAGTTTATAGCACAGTGGGGAGACTGACATGATGGCAGTGACATTTTACTGTGTAACAGATTCCATAACCAACAATTCTTCCACATTATCAGTAAACGGGAGGGTTTCATCATGACGAAGACTTACAACAGGGGTAGATTGGTTGGGGTCATAATTCTACCCTTCATAATTCCCATATTGTTCCCTTCCTTCACCAAATATCCCCTTGTTTTACAACACTCGGGCAACCTCTTCCTCATAGTCCTATAGAGAGACATCTTGTAGACTTGGAGGGGGTATGTGAGACGGCCTTGCCTCATTTATTTGAACTGGGGTGTGTTTCTGTCACTTTACCCTTGCAGGGTGTCTTCCCTTTGTTGGGCCCAAGCGCAAAGAGGGATTCTTCCTTTTCTGTGTCCTTTTCAAACCTGTCACTCTTGGCCCTCGTTGTTCAATTGCTGGATTTTCTATAGGTGCTACTAGAGTAGGATTCACGAGGTTATCCCAAGTTAACTGCTGTTGGGCTAGTCCATGAGTGATGATTAGTTTATCATCCCATGATGCCTGATGACTGTATGTGGGTCCTTTTCTTTTCTGACCCATCGGGCAACATCATACAATACAAAATTTAAATAAAATGGTAGGTTAACTATAATTTTCTATTTTAGAATGGCTAATAGTTTGAGTTCACGAGGTTTTACCACATCAATTCGTCACATGTGATTTACCTCTGCACAATGGCTGTCGATTCTTGCCATGGCTACCTTAACATTGTAGGGTCAACGCCTTTCCCTTTTTTTACCAATTTCTCATCTGGATATTGAAAGACTGTGACGACTTCCTATAGAAGAACATGTTTGTATGTCCATCTTGTTGCTTCTGCTGGTAGTCTAGTGAATTTAGCTATGATTGCTTCAAAGACCATTATGTTCTTGCCTCTCACCATTGTATTTCCATTCTGTAAATTCTGCATAAATTCCAGTGTCGCCTCCTTGTGAAATCCCTATAATCTGGTCAAATATTGTAACCAGCTGGCATGCTCAAGAATTGCCAGAGCCTAGTCTAATACCCTGAGCACTACGGTTCATTTTGAATGGCCCTTCCTCCCATGGCTGTCATTTTTCTATCATTGGTTCACTTGCATGCTCTTCTCTCATTCTTTCACAATTTGGAACAACAATAGAGAACGCTAAAGCTTTTGACAAGAGAATGACGTTGTTTTGATAATTAATATCATAGGCAATTAAGTCATTTGTCTCGTTAGCAATATTTGATGCAAGATCATAATCAATTCTCATGTTGTACATAATGGTTGCTTTTTTTTCCTCCAAACAAAAATGGTTTGATAATTATTACACATACACAATCATCATGTAGTCCTTAACTAGAAATCAGTTTAATAATGATCACACAGCTATCCATAAATTGTCACACATGTTGTTCATATGTAGACCATCCCCCCTCCAATCAAAAGAGGGCATCCATGTCTACCAAGCATGGGAAAAACAAGAGAAAGCATCGGTAAATAATAAATGCCAGAAACCAATCAATAAAAGTGGCACAATATATGATAATGACAATCAAAGCAAAAAAAATGTCAACAAATTTGAAATGCACATAAATTAAAACAAAGATTTAAATGATTATGTCAAAATATTTTTACCTTGGGTTGAAAAGTATCAAACGCATGATTGATAGTAAATATTAATGATTGTCACTAAAGTGATTAGACAAATATGATATAATGGATATATTATATAAGTTACCATGCATGTTGGCTTTTTAAGAATGATGTTCAAATGAGAAATTTTCCTTTAGAAACGAATCCATGGGTGGTAATAGGATAGAGAGAATTTGGAAATGTCACATAGTACTCCAATACCACAAGAAGAGCCATTGCTGCTAGTAGGCATCCATAGCCTTGACATGGTTTCTTTTTAACCCTTCAAATGAGCCAGAGTCCTCCTTTTGATTTTTAGATGATTCTCTCTTTTCTTGCTATAGAGAGACCATTATGCTAGCATGGCAACTAGATAATCAAAGTGCCATTCACCAGGATATAACAAAGTGATCAAGCTGCTTCATGATGAGAACCCCCATCCTTCTGATAGTTTTAATTATCAAGAAGGTCATTACCATGGTTTGGTGGCCAAAATGGAATGTCACCCGTTACATCATTATGATCATGGTAGGTTGGCTCGTACTGAGACCCATAAACTCTTTAAGACAATGTTTACTGCATTTTCATATTTCTATATTTTCATATTTTCATGCTTTTATTGTAAAAAGAGGGATGCTCATTTACTCCTTAAGAGTCATGGATGGCATAAGAATTAAAAAGGAAATGCCAATGAAAGATATACTTCTACCCCCATATCATCTTATCAAAGGGATTTACCCCTTTGAAAATGTGAAAGATAAACCAGCATGGTATTAAAATAATAAATCATTTTATGATGTGTCCAAAGGGAAGATATTCATCTAGTCATTATAGAGATGCACCATATCAGCTTTTGAAGAAAGATAACCATCAAAAGATTTCATAGGTCATAATGGTATTAACATTACTATTTTTTTATCTTAGGCACAAATCCAACCAGATGGTTTTTATTCAAAACATAAAAGTGAAAGAAAATGACAAAAAGAATGACTAATGATAAAACAACAAAAATAAATCATGGTTTATTCATTCTACCAATTTATACAACAAAAATACAAAAATAAAAATCAAGGTTGTTCAATTGATTGAACAACAATTGTTCAATTGATTGAACAACAATTGTTCAATCGATTGAACATCATACACTCAAAAAATGTTGTTCAAATGATTGAACAACAATTGTTCAATCGATCGAACAATAATACAAAAGCGCAAAATGTGTTGTTCAATTGATTGAACAACAATTGTTCAATCAATTGAACAGTAAAATCATAAAAACACAAAAAGTGTTGTTCAATTGATTGAACAAAAATCGTTCAACCGATTGAATAGAAAAATCATAAAAATGAAAAAAATGATGTTCAATTGATTGAACAGCAATTGTTCAATCGATCGAATAGAAAAATCATAAAAATGCAAATTTGTTGTTCAACGGATTGAATATCAATTGTTCAATCGATTGACAACAAAAACATAAAAATGCAAAAAGTGGTTTTTAATGGATTGAACAATAATCGTTCAATCGATTGAAAAAAAATCATAAAAATGAAAAAAGTGAAGTTCAACTGATTGAACAACAATCATTCAATCGATTAAACAACAAAGTCATAAAAAACAAAAAGTGTTGTTTAATGGATTGAGCAACAATCGTTCAGTCAATTGAACAACAAAATTGAAAAAATGTGAAAAGTGTTGTTCAATGGATTGAACAACAATCGTTCAATGGATTGAACAACAAAACCATAAAAATGCAAAAAGTATTGTTCAATTTATTAAACAACAATCATTCAACCGATTGAATAGCAATACCATAAAAACACAAAAAGTGTTGTTCAATGGATTAAACAACAATTATTCAATCAATTGAACAACAAAACTGTAAAAATGCAAAAAGTGTTCAATTCATTGAACAACAATCGTTCAACTGATTGAATAGAAAAACCATAAAAATGCAAAAAGTGTTGTTCAATTGATTGAAAAGAAATCGTTCAACCGATTGAACAACAAAATTATAAAAAACTCAAAAGGTGTTGTTCAATTGATTGAAAAACATTCATTCAATCGATTGAACAACAAACACACAAAAGGTCTTGTTCAATTGATTGAACAAAAATCATTCAATCGATTGAATAGAAAACAAAACATAGAAACAAATAAGTGTTGTCCAATTGATTGAACAATAATCGTTCAATTGATTGAACAACAATCATTCAATCGATTGAAAAAAAAACACAAAGTGTTGTTTAATTGATTGTAAAACAATCATTCAATCGATTAAACAACAATATGCACACAAAAATAAGTGTTGTTCAATTGATTTTGTTAGAGTCGGTCCTTTCAGCCCTTCGTCATAGATCAAAACCCTTTCTTGCATGTCATTTTAGGTGTCCCATTCTGCTCATTCACCTACATTCCATTTAGGAGCATGCCATAACCTAACGAAAGGACCTTACTTTTCATTCCCCTCATGTCTTGTACCTGCTGGATTAGGTCTTTTCTTCAAGGTTTATTAGAGTCCATGACAGCAATGTGTCATACTTTAAAAGGTAAAGAGTCATATACATCATAGGTCTAGGGTTACACAAGTTGAGTCATTAAAGTGTCCATAAGTTCAGCAGGACAGAGGGAGGCTCTACACATTTTTTGCTTTGTGAGTTTCATTGTCACATGGATGGATTACGACTGTTCTTCAAAACTCTGTTTTGAAGAAAAGTCAATATTTTGTGTTTATGTAATATTTCCAAAAGATCTTCGGTTATTCAATTCTCCAGGCGCAGCCCTAGTTTCCTTAGCCAAATTCCATATCAGCTACCCCTGTAAAAATTTACCAAAAATACTATCATTTTAGTCCAAAATTCAAAAAGGAAATGTGACTACGGAGTTACATTAAATTGTGAAAAGTGCCAAAAATAAAACATTATAAAATGGGTTTTGGAGAACCAAAAATCAAAACCATGTCTCCCATATATTTATAACAAGTTCCCAAGAGGTTGAAAGTCATTTTGAATGTCAAACACCAAGAGCAAACAATCCAAGGCGAATTTGGTGAGCCAGCACACGATTTGGGTGGATTTGGTTGAAGTTGGGCAGTCGCAACGCACACAAGAGGAGGCGCGGCGCACCCATTGAGCGCGGTGCACAGAGCTGCAACACACAGTGTGTTTTTTCAAAGGCACGACACAACCACATGATGCAGCATATTTGGTTTGTGCGTGGTGCACAGGACCTCCCACTCAAAAATTCATTGAGTCTTGTTCGTCATTTTAAACGAATTTTGTTGTATTAAGGGGTCAAAGGAGGTCAAGTGGAGGAGTGGAGGAGCAAATTTTTAATTTGAAGAGCCAAACCACTGTTTGAAAGGCAACGTGGCGCACCAAAAGAGGTCGCGGTGCACGCATTGAGCGCAACGCATAGAGAGCGGCGTCACAGTGAAATTTTTCACTATCGCGACGCACCAAAAGCTCGCAACGCACTGGGTTCTTGGCACAATGCACACACCAAAATTGCTTGAATTGCCATCAAGGCTTTTGGATTTGATAGGTAGGGTTGTTATCTCAATGTTTCATCCATTTCATGCCAGTTTGATGATGATTTATGGCTGCTAAAGGTTACAATTTGAAATAAACCTCTCAAACCTTCCCTCTCAAAGTCATCAAGCCAATTGCTGTTATGGTTTTAAAAAATTGTTTGTCACCAATTATATCCTTTTTCCATCATTTTCTCCTGCCCTTGACTCCATTTTTCCCCAAATCCTATTGCTCCCTATCCCCTAAAAATTATTACATCCCCATACCCAATTCCCTTCTACCCATTGTCAAATGTAAAAATCCCAAACCCTACCTCATATATATTTCCCAAACCCTCCTACATGCCCCTAAACATAATTCCTCCCCATAAGTCCCTCATCCCTCCATATCATTCCCTTTCCTAACACTCCCTGGTTACATTTTGCCTTGGTGGCAGATTTCAACACATCTTAACAGCAGTTTCATACTTCAGCAGTCCTTCAAGGCAGTTTGTATATCAGCGGTGATGTCGTCTGGTCATTCATCTGAATATGAAGTAGAAACTCAAAGTGACTCATCCACTGAGCTTAATGTGCCGAGAAGGCCACGAAAGGGTGGCAGACATGTCAGAGAAGAGCCTACTTCCTTAACTCAATTGCAGGCCTACCCGCTTGCAATGACATGCTTTCGGTAGATGTCATGCTTTCAATATTGTGAGATGATTGCTCAAATTTAGCATCATCAGGAGTTAGTTCGGTTATTTGTTTTACATTCGCATGATAATCATGTTACTCTTGCTGGAGTAGGCTTTACCTTGACACCAAAGACCATCTCTCAGGCCACCGGGATACCGAACATAGGGGAAGACTGGAACAAAGGGCAGCAGCTAGATAGATCATATTACGAACCTTACATCAGGCCTAGCTATTTGAGGCAGCTCAAGGGAGTATTCCCATTTTAGTTTCTGAAGGAATCTTATGCACCATGGATGAGACTCATCATCAGATACTTCAATTGTGAAGGTTGCTTCTCGCGCCTCTATGCATACCATATCATGTTATTGATGCATTTCACAAGAGTGAAATTCACAAACCTTCCATATTTTATGTGCAAAAACATCAAGAGGATGACCACTCTTGTGCGGAGGAAGAGTCCAGCACAACAACGCAATAAAATTTATCATTATGCACCCATCAAGATCATTGTTGTACATCAGCTTGGCCTGCAGGGTATCACATGGGAAGACTTCATCTCCCGTGAGTTTTTCACAGCTTCAACGGCTCATCAAGAGGTGGTTCATGATCCGAGTGAACCTTCACAATAGCATGGAGGTTAGGAGGTAGAGACTACCACTGTGCCGACATATGTCACTTATCAGAGAGGCATGAGGGGATTGTTTGCAGCAGCACGACAAGTACTATCTCCACCTAGGGTGGAAGGGGTCTTGTTGCCATCATCAGCAGCACCAGTGCAGGTACAGGGCCAAGGAAAGAGGCCTATGTAGGAGGATGGGCCTTCAGGTGAGCAAGATACTGACTTCATTCTCATTTAGGATGATGATACCGAGAGGGGCCCGCAAAGTGCACATCTTAGAGAGGTCACTCAGGAGCAGCAGATCGAGATCAATGCCTTATCCCTCAACTTGGAGAGGGCTAAGTGGATCATCAAATACTTAGAGCAGAGGAAAAAATAGATTGAAGACCAGCATGAGATCATGGAGTTACAAAACGTCCGCGAGAATCGCCAAGCTGCCCAACAGAGGAGGATTGAGCTCACTTCATTGGAGCAAGTGATTAATGATGATCGTGAGTCTTGGCTCGAGCGAATCAACATCCACCTGGAGAGGCTACCGGAAAAGGCCAACAAGGACAATGCATTATTGAGGCATATGGTCGTCCATTACAGGGCACGCAATATGAGTTCCAAGGCTCGGATCAGGAGCCTAAAGGCGAAATTGAGGAAGGCGACAAAAAGACAAAGAGGCAAAAAGAGAAAGATCGGCTTCGAATCTTGGCTGACGTCTCTTTGACCTAGCATGACATGTGATCAACAAGGTATAGCCCAAATTTCAAGGAATTTGGAGCACATTTTTGCATTTTCAAACTTTTGGGGCAAAAAGCAAGATTTTTCTCCCCGTGCGCTGCACCACGTGGCGCGCGCTTCTCCTAGGTAGCTCCAAATATCAAAAAGTTTATATTTATGGGTTTGTTATGGAAAGTTATGTATGCTCATGGATTACCTAAGGATTTCATCAAGTTCTGGGTCCCCAAAAGGTCAAAAAACATGCAAAAAATGACCTCACTGTCCCTATTTCGACACACAGGAAGCAGTCTTGGGAGAATGCACGTTTGGAGGGGAAAATGGATACCAAATTGGAAAGTTCTACTTGGGTTGGAAAGTAGACAGGCAGGGCTTTCCAACAAGCACACTTGGGCTCAATTTTGACTTCAGTAAGTGCCTCAAACCTAGCCTCAAAGTGGCATGCTGCACAGAGATTTTGCCGCGGCACACAGGGGATTTTTGCCCAATTTCTCACCTTCCATCTCAGAAATTCGGACAGTATGACTAGTTTTGCTTCTTTATGTAATTTTTTATCTATCTTCATGTAATTTGGTAAACATGACGTAATTTTGGCACTTATTTACTTGGTCTAGATGATTAATTCACTAAAAAGTGAAAATTAAATGAATGAATCAGTTTCCTAACATATAGAGGCAAGTTGTTTTGATTGCCTAGTTTTTAGTACTTGGTTTAGAATCAATTGGATTAGCTCCTAGAATGATGAGCGTGACCCCTAGAGGCAAGGGAATGCGTTGGGTTAGTCTATATCATGTATTCTCTTAGTCATTTTCAGGGTTGGACACTTTGGATTGCTGTGGCATACTATTGTACATATTATCTCTGCATTTTTGGCTAAGGAAAGACCAGGGTTTTGCAGCACTGTTTGGGATCCATGTGGCTTTATGTTTTGATGGTGTGCTTCTTTCAGTAATTGTAAGTTGTTATGTGTATCATTTTCCTTCTCTCATGTTATGAAATTGAACAAATGAAGTGTTAAGGTAGAATCCATAGATCGTTATGCTCTGCCTTTAAATTTGTTTGATTTTCAATGTTTTCACCTGTTTAAGGAGAATCCTCAAAACCTTCTTGCTCTCCTTAGCTGCTCGCCAGTCTGATCTACCCATTCATTCCCTTTAAAAGCATAAAGACAATCGCCTTCCTTGCCCCATTCAAACCTCTGCAAAAACTGTGCGTCATCCCCGAGCCCAAATTTGCCTTTCCCTATTTCAACACAAAAACTCCTAAAAACTGAAATCAAACCTATGTACTTCATACCTAGCTTAAAATTAGCTTCTATTTCAGTCATCTCAAGCCTAATCAATCATCTTTTGCTAAGATTGACCTAGAGAGAGCCCTCTCCTGTCCTCGTAGGGCTGGCTACGAGGTTGAACGTGGTTTGATGTGGACCTAGAACCATGCCTTTTCAGCCTGAGGCAAATCTAGGCTCTAACATAGTGGCGACTCCACTGGGGATCATTTGGTTGTTGGTTAGTGTTATTCATTTTGAAACTACAGATGAAGTCTGAAGATTAGCCAGGTAGCCTTCGAAACACTTTTGCTTTGCATTAGCACAAGTAGATAAACATTACTTCAGTCAATCTCCAGTCTAGTCTCATTAACAGGAACTCTAACTTGAAAACACCCCAGTACATTTGATGATTCTAAGTTGTGGATGATCAGCTTATGAATTCATAGGCTGAGAAAGTTGTTTATGTTCCTTTGATCTTTTGACAAAGCACACTGGCTTCAAGAAGACATACCAGAGCTAATCCAGATCGGAATCTGCCTCCTGTCTACGAAAATCCCAATTTGATTCCAAGACTCCTTCGTCAAGAAAGCTCTGTGACTCCCGTGATTAAATCTCGTTCATGTCCTACAATTTTTGAATATCTTGGAGAACTTGATTTTGGTGAAAAGTTTGAACTGTCATTGTTTAAAACCAAGTCTGAAAGTGCTCTTGATTCTATAGTTCCAAATCCTGATTTCACTGTAGCTCTTGAAATTGAAAAGTCTAATAAGTCTATTGATAATTTTATTTTAAGACAACTCCAAACTACAATTGAGGTTATAAATATCATTCATTTTCTAGGAACTGCATCTGCTACCATTGGATTATCCATCATGGCATCCGCCTCTATAAATCCTACTGAACCACCTCTTATTCCCACCATCCCTATGCAGCTTATTATTTCTGATCAAAAGTCTACAGTCAATTCGCCTTCATCCACTGTTTCCACACCTAAAACTGCATCTCCTCCACACACCCCTCCTCATACACCGCACATCTCAGCTACACCTACTGCCCCAACATCTCCAAGGCCAATTGCAAATCCACCAAGAGCGATGGGTGCTCAATTTTCTCCTCTTGCACTACCTCAAGTTTTGGATGACATGCTAGCAGATTATCAGAGCAAGATTCCATTGTACAATGGCACTCCTCAAAGTGGTCCGGCTCAACAACATGTGGACAAAATGTTGGATTTCTTTGAGCGGTATGAAATTGATGAAGAAAATGTAACAATAAGACTCTTTGTGCAAACTTTTGGTGGGAGGTAAGAAAATGGTTCAGAGTTTTGGAAGCTAGAAGTATTCCTACATTAGAAGAGCTTCAAAAATAGTTTTTGGATCGTTGGGAGGTTAAGAAAGATCCTCTTCAAATCACTTCTGAGTATACCAAGATCAAGTGAAATGTTGGTGAGTCCGTGCAAGACTACTGTAATAGATTCAATATGGTTTACAATGCAATTCCTGATGATTTAAGGCAATCTAAAAAGTCAACTTTACTTAAGTTCCCGGATGGCTTTGATCCTGATATGGCATATCAATTGTGAGAGAGAGGTCCGCCTACCTTAGAGGAGATGCAGAAAATTGTTGTTAGTGTTGAAGCTAATTTGAATGACAAAAGAGCTAGATTGAAGGCTGAGAAGAGAGTTCCAATAAAAGAAGAAGCTTCTACATCAGATCAAGTACTTCGCAAGGTAGAAAAAATGATTGAAAGACTAGTGCTTGACAAGCCGCAAGGTAGAAAAAATGATTGAAAGACTAGCGCTTGACAAGCCGGAACCGTAGATTCGAAATCCTAGTTTCCGTGGCCAGCAGCAGCCACAATACACGATCAAACAATGTGAGCAGCAAGCACAAGAACCGGCATCACAATAGCAGCAAGTAAAGACACCTCTTCAGCAGAATTTTGTTGGTCCTGAATTTGATGATGAAGACAATGTACTAGGAGAAGAAAATCACTTCTTTATTCCTGATGATATGCCCACCTTTATCACTGAGGATGATGAGTATGTGGGAAATTCAGCAGTATAGAAGGATGAGGATTATATTTTGGCTAATGACATCACTCTTGAAGAAGAATCAGATGAGTACCAAAGAGGCTATATAAACACTTTGTCTGCACAGCAGCGTCAATATTCACTTAGAAACAGAAATGTACCCATCAACCCAATCCCGAAGAGAAAAGAAACTCCAGCATCCAAGAATGAGTCACCTGATACACAAAGGAAAGGGAAAGAGGCAGTTGATCCCAATATCAGCAAGTCACCATCAGCAGAAAAGTCAAATCAGCCCGTTGTTCAAAAGGATAAAGCTGAAAGAAAAGATGTTCCAACCAAAGAGGTAGAAAGGCCCTCAACTTTTAGTCTAGGAAATGAAATTTCTAAATTAAAGGTTTCCATTCCTTTGACTAAACTAATGAGGAACAACTATTATAGAGGTCAAGTCTCTGAAGTTTTGAATTTTGATCCAATGTTTGATATGGTGAGTGTGGAAGATGATCAACCCGAGCTAATGTTTGGACCAACATTGAATGGTGAGTCTTCGGACAGCGATGCGCCACCTTTTTATATCAGTTTGAGATTGCATGATTTTGTGTTACATAATGCCATGTTTGATTCAGGCGCTTCACACAATCTTATGCCGAAAGCTATCATGGAGAAGTTAGGTTTGGACATCACAAGGAGATAGCATGATCTCTTTTCATTTGATTCTAGCAGAGTGAGATGTATCGAGCTTATTAAGGACTTGGTTGTAACTTTGGATCAAATTCCCACGAAGAATGTTTTGATGGATGTTGTTGTGGTAGACATTCCTCCCACGTTTGGTATGCTTCTTTCCTTGTCTTGGGAGTGAAGTTGAAAGGAACATTACAACTGGATTTCTCCTATGCAATGATTCCTATGTTTGGCCAAATGAGAAAATTGTACCAGGAACAAAAAATGAAATACATGATTACAAGCAAGGAGAAACCAATTAATCATCTGATTAATTATGTACATATAGATCTTAAGTCTTTTGTTTTATATTCAGATAGTTTCAATGATATTGATAATCAATTAGTTGTAGCGAATGATCTTCCAGAGATAGTAGAGAATTTCAGAGAAGTTTTAAATAAAGAGGGACATGAACAGTCGAATACCGTTGACCAATCAGCTAGAAATAATGGACAACAAGCAGCAAAAACAGAGGTGATAGAGTTTCAGCACTTAGAAGAATAGGAAGAGGGCCTGTGGACCATGGATTTTGATGGTGCAGTGGGAAATGATGGTGCTGGAATCGGAATTTGGGTAAGCAGTCCTCTCTCCACCCCGAACAAAGTGCCTAGCAATGTGCGGGTATGTTCTTACAAGCTTTCTTTTGATTGTTCAAATAATGAAGCTGAGTATGAAGCGTTGATCGCGGCCTAAAATTTTTAAGGAAGCTCAATGCTAAGAGGATTGCGGTATATGGCGACTCCGAGTTGGTGATAAAGCAAGTTAAAGGTGAGTATCAAGCAAAACATCCTCGGATGCGAGCTTATTGAAATGTTGTTCTAGACAGCATGAAATTGTTTTCAGATTATACCTTGACGTGTGTGCCTCACATTCAAAATGGCATTGTTGATGCACTTGCTAAGGCAGCAAGTAATTTGAAGATTCCTATGAAATCTAGTAATAAATTCAAAATCCATGTCAAGCATCGTCCGACTGTCCCAGATAATTAGAGATATTGGCAAGTTTTCCAAGATGATGAGGAAATTGATGATTTTCTTCAAAATAAAGGTAAGTTCAAAGATACCTGAATTGATGTATAACAAGATGATCGTAAAGATGATGTGCAGATCAATCAAATGGAAGTGTTACAGTTAAAGGATAACATCATTCCTAAAGGCTTGATATGTTTAGAAGAGCTCTTTGATCAATATGACGTAGCCCGCGAGCCAAAATTGTAGCCAATAGAGAAGGGTGTTGAAGATGTCAATATCAGAACAACGGCCAATACAAAGATGGTAAAATTTTCCAAAGCATTGCCACCGAAGGTAAAAGCCAAATATATCAGTTTGTTGTCATCTTTTGCTGATGTGTTTGCTTGGGATTATTTTGATTTAAAGACATATGATACCAATATAATTCAACATACCATCCCTATCAAGCCTAATCAAAAACCTTTCAGACAAAAGTTGAGAAGGCTCAATCCAAAATTGCTGCCATCAATTGAGAAGGAGATAAATACGTTGTACAAATTAGGAATCATTGTCCCCATCCGTTTTTCTGATTGGATCTCTAATTTGGTGCCTGTACGAAAGAAAATAGGCGAGATTCGCTTGTGCATTGATTTTAGAAATCTGAATAAAGTTTCATTGAAGGACAATTACCCACTTCACAAAATGGATCATATACTTCAGTCAGTAGTTGGAGCATCTCAGATGTCACTACTCGATGGTTATTCTGGATATAACCAAATTTTGGTCCATGAAGATGACCGAGACAAAACAACGTTCACCACTCCGTGGGGAACCTTTCATTACGCCAAAATGCCTTTCGGTTTGAAGAACGTGGGTGCCACTTTTCAGTGAGCAATGGACTTGGCTTTCGCAAATGAGAAGGATATCTTTTTGGTTGTGTACCTCGATGATCTTACCGTGTTTTCCAAATCAAATGAATAACACTTGTATCATTCGAAAATTGTCTTTCAAAAGTGCAAAAAATATGGTGTTGTCGTTGAATCCCAAGAAGAGTTTGTTTGCCATGGATGAGGGCAAACTACTTGGGCACATTATATCGAAAGATGGCATTCATATTGATCCAGCACATGTGGAAGCGATTTATCAAATTGACCTCCCCCGCAACAAGAAGCAGATTCAATCATTTAATGGTAAGATGAATTTTCTGTGCCGCTTTGTTCCTAATCTTGCTGAACAACTAAGAGAGATTACAAACATGCTTAAGAAGGACAGCCAAGTGACATGGATGAAAGAGGCTATAAAATCTTTCAACTTAGTTAAATTAGCTCTTTCTTCAGCTCCAGTTCTAATTAGCCCGGACTACACTCAGGATTTTATATTGTTTTCTTTAGCCTCGGAGCATACAATGGCAACTGTCTTAATGCAGAAGAGATATGAATATGAAAGACAAATTGCTTTTTTCAGCCAAACTATAAGAGACACAGCTCTAAAGTACAACATCATTGAAAAGCAAGCTCTTGCACTTGTGAAGGCATTGAAATATTTTCAGGGTATATATTTTGCATTCTCATATTTTGGCTTATGTTTCTAATGCTGCTGTGAAGGATGTTTTAGTGCAGACCGATCCAGAAGGAAGACGAGGCAAGTGGATTGCAGCCTTGTTGGAGTATGATGTGGATATAAAGCCGACCAAGCTCGTTAAAGGTCAGGGATTGGCAAAGTTAATGGATAAAACAAACTTGCATGCCTTAGACATAAATTTGATCGCTGCTATGTCCGATGAAAATGAGGAAGGTTCGTCAATTCAGGTATTTGAAATGTTTGTTCTTTCCCCGTGGTATTCAGATATCATATATGTGCTGTAAAATTTGTCACCACCACTCGGCATGGCTAGAAAAAATGTAGAACTCTCAAATTGAAGGCTACAAATTTTGTATTTTAAATTCTGCACTTTATTGGAAAGATCCCGGTGGTGTTTTGTTGAATTGTTTAGTGGAAGGAGAAGCACAACAAGTCATGGAGGATTTCCATAAAGGAGATTGTGGTGGTCACCTCTTTTGGAAAACAACGACAAACAAAATTCTCTGTGCAGGATACTATTGGCCAACATTGTTTGCTGATGTATATAAAGTGGTCAAGAGTTGTCATCAATGTCAAAATTTTGAAGGAAGACAAAAATTACAACCTTTGTCGCTTAAGCCCATTGAGGTGAGTGCCCCTTTTCAGCAGTGGGGGTTGGATTTCATTGGTGAAATTCATCCCGCTTCTTCAGGTCAGCATCGATGGATTCTCACGGCAACAGATTATTTCATGAAATGGATTAAAGCAATTCCCACTAGACAAGCTACGAATGCGGTGATTATTTCATTCCTTGAGAATTATATCTTGTCTCGTTTTGGTTGCCTAAATAAGTTAATCTCTGATAACGCAGTAGCTTTCAAATCGAAGAGGATGATTGAGTTTTGTAACAAGTATAAAATCATTTTGGGTCACTCAACCGCTTATCATCTGCAAGGCAATGGTTTGGCGGAGTCATCTAATAAATCTTTAGTCAACATCATCAAAACGTTGCTGGAAGTTAACAAGAAAAGTTGACATAAGAAGTTGGTCAATGCACTTTGGGCAGATTGGATCAGCCAAAAGAAATCCATTGGTATGTCACCATTTGAGCTTGTTTATGGAGTTGATACGGTGTTTCCTACCTCTCTAGCAGTGCCAATAGTCAAACTTCTTCAGGAGGCCGACAGTGAGGAAGATCCTATGCAGCGACGATTAAATCAAATGGTCCATTTGCAGCAGACACGAGAAGAGGTTTTCCAAAATACATTCAAGTTGCAGGAGAAGATTATGAAAATATATGACAGAAAAGCGAAGGCAGATGGATTCCAATTAGAGGAACTGGTACTGAAGTGTGATGCAAGGAATGAGAACAAGGGTAAGCACGGTAAGTTCGAAAATCTATAGAAAGGTCCTTTGAAAATTGCTGCATATCATGGTCAGAGTGCCTTCCCTCTGAAGGAGATGAATGGGGAAGAATGTCCTGGAGGGTCGGTCAATGGTCGGTTGCTCAAAAGGTATCATTTTTGAGTTATTTTTTTTGTCCACATTGTCACTGTACATGCCATTTAATTTCAGTTTCATTGCAAGTGTGTAATGGAATATTTTCTTTAGTCTGGGGCCCGAAGTGAAGGCTATAATTCTAAAGAAAAATTTCAATTTTGAGTTTAGTTTGTCGATTCAGTTTTTCAGTCAGTTTAGTTGAGTTGAGTCAAGTTTTCAGTCAATAGATAAGTCACAAAGTCTGGTGTTACTTTGTCAAAATAATGGACTCCATAGCGCAATGGACGAAGGCACTGTCTAGCTCATCCAGAGATCTGTCGTTCTTGGCACCTCCTAGGAGATACCATCCCCATTGGAGCCAATGTTAGAGTCAGTCTGTTCAGCCCTTCGTTAGAGATCAAAAATCTTTTTTTGCATGTCATTTTAGGTGTCCCATTCTGCTCATTCACCTACATTCCATTTAGGAGCCTTACTTTACATTCCCCTCATGTCTTGTACCTGCTGGATTAGGTCTTTTCTTCAAGGTTTATTAGAGTCCATGACAGCCAATGTGTCATCTTTTAATAGGTAAAGAGTCATATACATTAAAGGTCTAGGGTTACACAAGTTGAGTCATTAAGGTGTCCATAAGGTCAGCAGGCCAGAGGGAGGCTCTACACATGTTTTGCTTTGTGAGTTTCATTATCACATGGATGGGTTACAGTTGTTCTTCAAAACTCTTTTTTGAAGAAAAGTCAATATTTTGTGTTTATGTAATATTTTCAAAAGTTCTTCGGTTATTTAGTTGTCCAAGGGTAGCCCTGGTCTCCTTAGCCAAATTCCATGTCAGCTACCCCTGCAAAAATTTACCAAAAATACTATCATTTTAGTCCAAAATTCAAAAAGGAAATGTGAATACAGAGTTACATTAAATTGTGAAAAGTGCCAAAAATAAAGCATTATAAAATGGGTTTTGGAGAACCAAAAATCAAAACCATGTCTCCCATATATTTATAACAAGTTCCCAAGAGGTTCAAAGTCATTTTGAATGTCAAACACCAAGAGCAAACGATCCAAGGCAAATTTGGTGAGCTAGCACACGATTTAGATGGATTTGGTTGAAGTTGGGTAGTCGCGGCGTACAAAAGAGGAGGCGCAGCGCACCCATTGAGCGCGGTGCACAGAGCTGCAACACACAATGTGTTTTTTCAAAGGCGTGACGCACCCACACAATGCAGCCCACTGGGTTTGTGCACGGTGCACAGGACCTCCCACTCAAAAATTCATCACAGCTTCATCAAATCAACTCATTGAGTCTTGTTCATCATTTGAAACAAATTTTGCTGTATTAAAGGGTCAAAGGAGGTCAAGTAGAGGTGTGGAGGAGCAAATTGTTTATTTGATGAGCCAAACCACTGTTTGAAAGGCCACGTGGTGCACCAGAAGAGGTCACGGCGCACCCATTGAGCGCGGTGCACAGAGAGCGGCATCACAGTGAAATTTTTCACTGTCACGGTGGACGAGAAGTGCGCAGCGCATTGGGTTCTTGGCGCGCCGCACACACCAAAATTGCCCAAATTGCCATCAAAGCTTTTGGATTTTCCAGGTAGGGTTGTTATCTCAATGTTCCATCCACTTCATGCTAGTTTGATGATGATTTATGGCTGCTAAAGGTTGCAATTTGCAATAAAACTCTAAAACCTTACCTCTCAAAGTCATCAAGCCAATTGCTATTAGGGTTTTAAAAAATTATTTGTCACCAAGTATATCATTTTTCCATCATTTTCTCCTCCCCTTGACTCCATTTGTCCCCAAATCCTATTGCTCCCTATCTCGTAAAAATTATTACATCCCTATCCCCAATTCCCTTCTACCCATTGTCAAATGTAAAAATCCCAAACCCTACCTCATATATATTTCCCAAACCCTCCTACATGCCCCTAAACATAATTCCTCCCCATAAGTCCCTCATACCTTCATATCATTCCCTTTCCTAACACTCCGTGGTTACATTTTCTCTTGGTGGCAGATTTCAACACATCTTAACAGCAGTTTCATACATCAGCAGTCCATCAAGGCAGTTTGTATATCAGCAGTGATGTCATCTGGTCATTCATCTAAATATGAAGTAGAAACTCAAAGTGACTCATCCACTGAGCTTAATGTGCCGAGAAGGCCGCGAAAGGGTGGAAGACATGTCAGAGAAGAGCCTACTTCCTTAACTCAATTACAGGCATGCCTGCTTGGAGTGACATGCTTTCAGCAGATGCCATGCTTTCAATATTGTGAGATGATTGCTCAAATTCAGCATCATCAGGAGTTAGTTCGGTTATTTGTTTTACATTTACATGATAATCATGTTACTCTTGTTGGAGTAGGCTTTACCTTGACACCAGAGACCATCTCTCAGGCCACCGAGATACCGAACATAGGGGAAGAGTGGAACAAAGGGTAGTAGCTGGATAGATCATATTACGAACCTTACATCAGGCCTAGCTATTTGAGGCAGCTCAAGAGAGTATTCCCACTTTAGTTTATGAAGGAATCTTATGCACTGTTGATGAGACTCATCATCAAATACTTCAGCTGTGAAGGTCGCTTCTCGCGCCTCTATGCATACCATATCAGGCTGTTGATGCATTTCACAAGAGTGAAATTCATGAACCTTCCATATTTTATGTACCAAAAGATCAAGAGGATGACCACTCTTGTGTGGAGGAATAGTCTAGCACAGCAACACAACAACATTTATCATTATGCACTCATCAAGATCATTGTTGTACACCAGCTTGGCCTGCAGGGTATCACATGGGAAGACTTCATCTCCCGTAAGTTTTTCGCAGCTTCAACAGCTCATCAGGAGGTGGTTCATGATCCAGGTGAACCTTCACAGCATCATGGAGGTCAGGAGGCAGAGAATACCATTGTGCCGACATATGTCACTTACCAGAGAGGCATGAGGGGATTGTTTGCAGCAGCACGACGAGTACTATCTCCACCTGGGGTGGAATGGGTCTCGTTGCCATCATCAACATCACCAATGCAGGTACAGGATCGAGGCAAGAGGCCTATACAAGATGAGGGGCCTTCAAGTGAGCAAGAGATTGACTTCATTCTCATTCAATATGATGATACCGACAGGGGCCCGCAAAGTGCACATCTTGGAGAGGTCATTCAAGAGCAGAAGACCGAGATCAATGCCTTATCCCTCAACTTGGAGAGGGCTAAGTGGATCATCAAATACTTAGAGTAGAGGAACAAACAACTTGAAGACCAGTAGGAGATCATGGAGTTGCAAAACATCCACGAGAATCGCCAAGCTACCCAACAAAGGAGGATTGAGCTCACTTCATTGGAGCAAATGATTAATGATGATCATGAGTCTTGGCTCGAGTGAATCAACATCCACCTGGAGAGGTTGCTGGAAAAGGCCAACAAGGACAATGCATTATTGAGGCATATGGTCATCCATTACAAGGCACACAATATGAGTTCCAAGGCTCAGATCAGGAGCCTAAAGGTGAAATTGAGGAAGGCGACAAAAAGATAAAAGAGGCAAAAAGAGAAAGATCGGCTTCGAATCTTGGTTGAGGCCTCTTTGACCCAGCATGACATGTGATGAACAAGGTACAACCCAAATTTCAAGGAATTTGGAGCACATTTTTGCATTTTGAAATTTTTGGGGCAAAAAACAGGTTTTTCTCCCTTTGCGCCGCGCCACGTGGCACATGCTTCTCCTAGGGAGCTCCAAATATCAAAAATATTATATTTCTAGGTTTGTTATGGAAAGTTATGTATGCTCATGGATTACCTAAGGATTTCATCAAGTTCTGGGTCCCCATAAGGTCAAAAAACATGCAAAAAATGACCTCACTGCCCCTATTTTGACACACAGGAAGCAGTCTTTGGAGAATGCACTTTGGGAAGGAAAAATGGACACCAAATTGGAAAATTTCACTTGGGTTGGAAAGTAGACAGGTGGGGCTTTCTAACAAGCACACTTAGGCTCAATGTGGACTTCAGGAAGTTCCTCAAACTCAGCCTCAAATTGGCACGGTGCACAGAGATTTTGGCACGGCGCACAGGGGATTTTTGCCCAATATTTCACCTTCCAGCTCAGAAATTCGGCCAGTATGACTAGTTTTTCTTCTTGACGTAATTTTTGATCTATCTTGATGTAATTGGGTAGAAATGATGTAATTTTGGCACTTATTTACTTGGTCTAGATGATTCATTCACTAAAAAGTGAAAATTAAATGAATGAATCAGTTTCCTAACATATAGAGGCAAGTTGTTTTGATTGCCTAGTTTTTAGTACTTGGTTTAGAATCAGTTGGATCAGCTCCTAGAATGATGAGCTTGACCCCTAGAGGTAAGGGGATGGGTTGGGCTAGTCTATATCATGTATTATCTTAGTCATTTTCAGGGTTGGACACTTGGGATTTCTTTGGCATACTATTGTACATATTATCTCTGCATTTTTGGCTAAGGAAAGAGCAGGGTTTTGCAGCACTGTTTGGGATCCATGTGGCTTTATGTTTTGATGGTGTGCTTCTTTAAGTAATTGTAAGTTGTTATGTGTATCATTTTCCTTCTCTCATCTTCTGCAATTAAACAAATGAAGTGTTAAGGTAGAATCCATAGATCGTTATGCTCTGCCTTTAAATTTGTTTGATTTTCAATGTTTTCACCTATTTAAGGAGAATCCTCGAAACCTTCCTGCTCTCCTTAGCTCCTCACCAGTCTGATCTGCCCATTCATTCCCTTTAAAAGCATCAAGACAATTTCCTTCCTTGCCCCATTTAGACCTCTGCAAAAACTGTGCCTCATCCACAAGCCCAAATTTGCCTTTCCCTATTTCAACACAAAACTCCTAAAAACTCAAATCAAACCTTTGTACTTCATACCTAGCCTAAAATTAGCTTCTATTTCAGTCAACTTGAGCCTTATCAATCATATTTTGCCGAGATTGACCCGGAGAGATCCCTCTCATGTCCTCGTAGGGCTAGCTATGAGGCTGAGTGTGGTTTGATGTGGACCTAGAACCTTACCTTTTCAGCCTAAGGCAAATCTAGGCTCTAACAGATTGAACATCAATCGTTCAAACCATTAAACAACAATGCACACACGAAAACAAGTGTTGTTCAATTGATTGAATAGAAATCATTCAATCAATTGAACAACTATACACACATGAAAATAAGTGTTGTTCAATTGATTGAGCAACAATTGTTCAATCAATTAAACAACAATACACACACGAAAATAAGTGTTGTTCAATTGATTCAACAACAAATGTTCAATTACTTGAACAACTATCATTCAATCAATTGAACAACAATACACACACAAAAATAAGTGATGTTCAATTCAATGAACAACAATTTATCAATCGATTGAAGAACAATACAAACACGAAAATAAGTGTTGTGCAATTGATTGAACAACAATCGTTCAATAAATTGAACATCAATATGCAAAAGAAAATAACTATTGTTCAATTGATTGAACAACAATCATTCAATCGATTTAAAAACACTTATGAAACACACCCAACAACAAGAAAAATATTTGTTGTTACATGGTGATGCCTTACTATATTGCAATCAACGTAAAGGAATATATATACGTTATTCAAAACTAAAGAAAAATGCAATTTCACATGAGAAAAGTTGTCGGGTCCTACAACTAAAATTTTGATGCAGAAGAATTCGAACTTAGCCAACAATGTGATTGTATGTTCAGATGTTGTGGATAACATGAAATGAATTTCATTGACCTAAGTGGTCAAATCAATTTTTAGTAGAGAGGGTTGGATCTCTCGAATTTATTTTTCCTTCAATTATTGTAATAATTAGAACATTATATTACTTTTAGAATATGTGATAATTTGTTAGGATAGGAGTGTATAAAAGCTTGAGAATAGGGGTTTAATTGTTGAATTGATAAAAATAGAGATTGAGTTGTCAATGCAGTTAGAATAGGATTTGATCCATTAAAGAGGAAAAAATGTAATGATAGAGGAAAAAGATAGGGAGCAAGAGAAAAAAAAAAGAGATAGGGTTTGAGAGTGAAAGAAACAGAGTGCAGACAAATTGATGTAATTGGGACGAGATGGCCAAGACTCTGTAATTCCTATTTACTTGAATAATTGATCTAAGTGTGGTGTGTACGTGTTGTTCCTAATGTAGAAATTCCTTTGTTATGAAACTAGCTCAAGAAAAGATAGAAAAGATAGATCAACGCCTTAGAATTCAGCCTCTTCAAGGGGGCAACCTCCATTACATTACATAAATGAACAATTCTTGGATGATTCAAATGATAAAACCTCCTTTCTATATATAGGAATCTAAGGAGTCACAATATAACCCAGCTGACCTAACAACAATAATATAAAGCCACAAAAGTAACAATAGAGGGATTTTATGGGGCCCAGTAATAACAATATGGGGACAATACGGGCACAACAATATTAATAAGGGGTACAACTACAATAGTAATGGGGTAATCACTAGTAT
>APFE030687690.1:68609-159908 GCA_000404065.3 Pinus taeda
CTGGGGTTGACCTTGAGGGATGTATTGTCCCGTAGGGACATACTGCCCTTGAGGTTGCCCCCCAGGCGCAAATTGAGTACCCTGAGGTTGTCCCCCAAGCAGATATGGAGTACCCTGAGGTTGCCCCCCAGGCGCATAAGGAGTACCTTGAGGCTGCCCCCCAGGCGGTAACTGACTTCCTTGAGGTTGACCTAACATCATCAGAATTTCTTTTGCACTCAACTGACTATTACCACTACTTCCAGCTAATAACTTCTGCTCGAAGGGATGAGGAGATGCTCCTGAAAAAGTACCAAAAATGGACTGATACCCAACAGGAATATACGGACTGCCGTATAAATAGGCTTCCAAAGATGACGGACTAGACATATATACAGGAGTAGAAAAACCTCTAGGTGGAAAAGGAAAACGAGGTGGAGAAAAACTGACTGAGTTGTCCAAAAAATTGGTCAACGAAAGATACCAATTAGTACTTCGAGGGGGACTGTAAAATATAGACTCACGCTCTCTGAGATCGAGAGCAGGTAGATCTTCTTCTAGATAAGAAGCACCTAGATCTTCTTCTGGAGCAAGTTCCTCAATAGAAATCAAACCAGAAGGGAGATTTTCGGTGATAACTCTTTCTACCTTAGGTGAACCAGGAACACTAGAAGATGGAGTAATAGGTTCGAATATTTGAGGTTCTTCACCTATATCACCGGCAGATGTAACACTACCAGTAAGTTCGGAAACCTCAACAGCTTCAGGATCGTATCCTGTTTCTAAACTTCGGTGAAATTATTCTAAACTTTTGTATGAAGACTCTCCTTCTTCAGGTGAAATTATTCTACTGCCACTAGGAGTGACAAGGATTTTTAATCCCTCGTAATGAGACGGGACCTCTTCAGGAGGGTCACCTCGTAATCTACGGGATCGCCTCAATAAATCGGCCATGGTAACAACTTCAGGAGACTCGCCCCGAAGTCTACGGGAGCATCTCGGTGATTCAGCCACGGCTAAAAACTTTTAACTACTACACATGAAAACAAAGTAAAATCTCAAGAAAAATCACCTAAAGTCGCTAAAGAACCAAACAATTTTGAAACATACGCCTAAAGAATCTAGGGTGTCAAACCAACACAAACAGTAGCTTCTGGACCAAAAACACTAGTTGGTGATGAAATCCAACCTCGTAGGATTCAGTACAGAAATAGCGGGTGGAACAGTTACCCCGTCAACCTGCTTAATGAATAGACTGGACCAAGTTCCTCCACTTTAACCGTCTCGAGTGAAGTGAACCCCCCAGAAAATCCAAGTGAGTCTAGCCGACGTCTGCTCCAGGTACAGTGGGATCTTCCCACCACCGTCACCTTGGGTAGAATCTTAAGATTATGGCCACTAAGGTTACCAACAGCAACAAATACACCTGGGGGAACAGTCTACACTCCGACAGCACGCAAGGGCAGAGTAACAAGCTCAATCCCCTTATCGGTTCCTTGACAATGGTCAATCCAAGGTTTACCGATAAGTGATCCCCTGGCTCCTCAACAATAATCTGAGGTTTACCGTTTGTAATACGTGCGTGTCTTGCATCGTTCCCAACGAGGGAGGATTGATCCCCTCACTGGTTCGGACACGAGCTCGTGCTTCTCCTTTAAGAGGAGCTTTCCCAGAATATAAATGTAACAACTGGATTTATTCTATCACAAGATAAGGTACTTGTTTGGTTTAATAGTCTTGGAGAGTTAATTACTCACCTACTCCAAGACACTAGCCTGATCTATGTTGGTGCTTCAGAGCCCTAGAAAAATAAAAATTTCTAAGTTAATTTTACTTTAAGCGTTGATTTTAATGGTTGTTCTTTAAGACAAAGGTAATGGAGATGAAACTTGATGGTGTATAGACTCGACTCCAATTCTCTAAAAAGATGCACCTAAGATGATTTGATAATTTTCTCTTTTCAATGAATGTTCTAATTAAGAGAGTTGAGAGAATGCAATCTTTTCAATAAAAACAACTTTCTCAAAAGACAATCAAAGAAACAATTCTCTTTATCTTTCAAAGCGCACAAAACATGACCACTCTTTACTTCACGAAAAATTCCTTTCTCTTTCAAAAAACGTCAAATGTTACTCTAAAGCAAACTTTGCAAAGGAGATCGTTGATACTTTCCTATTTAACAAAAGCATGTAAAACTAATCTAATCAAAGCAATTTCAAGATCTATAAAAATCTATGAAAAATCACTCAAAAGCAAATCAAAGGAAATTTACCTAATCTTTCACTAACAAGTTAATCTAAGAAGCAAAAGCTTACTAGGATGATTCCGGGATGTTTTACTTGGCAATGATTAATCCAAGGACTAGTTTATGCAGAATCACAAACTAATCAAAACAAAAACTCAATCTCTTTTGTTCTTTTTGAAAATGAAATTCACAACTTTAAATGAACAAGTTATATTGAAATTTTGCAAAGAGGCAACACAAAGGTAGGTCGCTCTACGAGGGGTAGATTTCTTGCGACTGGTCCGACTCCTAGAAGACTGACAAAAACCAGGATTATCTAAGGCTTTGCAACTTCTAAACCCAAAGTCACTACAGGACCAATATAAAAATCAAAACCCTAAGGCTAAAATCTCAAGAAATTTCACTAAAACTTTCGACACTAATGGAACAAGTGCAGGTGAAGATTTTTGACAGTCAACCAGTGGATATGGGCAGTAAAGACTAAGAAAAACAAAATCTAAAAGGAAAAAGTGATAAAAAAGGGAATTTTCTTAATTTTAACAGGGTACGCAGGCAGCCTATTTAACCAGGTGCGTGCACGCTCTGTGTACACAGATACAGTGCGTATAAGTACGCACTGTGTCTAACGCAGAGGGTGCGTACTACTGTAAAACAAAGAAAACCTAAGTTCTAACTCGACCCTAAGCTAAGCCACCCAAAAACACAGTAAAGCAACCAAAAAGCAAAAGAAACAAGACTCTTTTCAGATCAAAGTAATGCTCAAAGGAAAAATCAATCACATCAATGGATTCCCCAGTGGAGTCGCCAATTTGTCATGCGGAAAGAGTTATTTTGCGGACAAACCTAACCTCCCTAGGAGTCTAAGACTCTCTAGTGACAAACAAACCAAACAAGAGCAATCCTTCTCTAAACACACATTATTCTATGAGAGGTCAAGTGTTTTCCGATCTTACCTTAGGTCCAACGCTTGTTGTAGCAGTCCAGCCTTGCTGATCCAGATGAGCTCCTCCTTCACTTTAAGACCTGCATACACTAACAAAGCAAACGATTACATAACACCTGAATATTCATCATAAAACAAAGCATATTCATCACATAGACCAAGGAGTACATGAAATAATTCATTAACAACAAATCATTGAGAAGAATGGACTTATTTGTATTAAGGAAACAAAAAAGGAACCATTACAACCTGAGCTTTGGTGTTGTGCAAGCTCCTCCCAGGGTCCAACAAGAGATTTCCTCTACTTTGACAAGCTCACCCACTCCCAATATGGCAACAAGGAAGGATAGTGATCTTTCCTCACAAGTCAACAATGGAAGTCCTAATTCCAGTAGCATTTACCCTTTGGAATGTTCAGCTTTCAACCTCCCCTCCTCTGGCCCAATGCCTGTATTTATAGTATTCTAGAGGAAGTTATTCAGTTCCAACATCAATGGGATACTCCCTCTTCTGGATGGGGTAGCTCCTCTCTTGATGGGATAAGTTCCTCTATCATAGGGATGCATGAACCATCTGGAGGCACTCAATACACGTCAAACACTCTTCTAGAGGCTCTAGAAGTGACCACAAGTAACTTTTTAAAGTGAAACTCGCGCCTTTTGACCTTTACAGGGATACGCACCCATCCTTTGGCTTACAGAGCGTACAAGTACGCGGGCACAGTGTGTTTTGGATGCATACACGCAGGCAAGGTAGAGAGAACCTGCGTACCCAGAGATAAACATGTTTTTAAGTGACTTTCTCTCTTTTTGAAGTTTGACATGAAGAGCAGAGGTATGAGGCTTGACAAGGAGGACAATATGACTATTGATGGAGCCATATTAATTGCAGATAGTCATGGTGACAAATTTCAGTGTAATAAGCCTGCAGTAAGAGCTAGTACTTCTGCATATAGCACCGTCGCTTCCAAGTTTTTTATGAACTACCGGGTTGATAAAACTAAAGTAGGAGTCCCAGGAGTTGCAGCATCATTGCTGCAATACTAGAGCTCACTAGTAATCTTAGAGTATATTGATTGATTACGGTATACATTTTTATTTTTATTTTACAGACTCATCACCTTATGTTGTTTAAGTTTATTCGGTCAGGGGTGCATTCAAGTAGCAAGAATTAACTTATTAACTTATAACACCCTTATCTTTTGGGCAACTAGCTACTGTAGAAACAAGGATCCAATGACTCTAGAGTCTTCTTCGTGTTTCCCACTTGGTTCTCTGTGAATAGGTAAGTGTGTTGCATCAATAGTATTCTAACGTTTTGTATATCAAATGGTGGAGATGGTTGTTGTTCCATCTAAGCTCTTGTTTGGTATGGAGGCCAGTCATTTGTTATGTTTTCCACATAGAGGGTTAGGATCCAACTCTCTGTTGACCTTCCTCCAAGATAAATGAATCTATCTATTCCTACCTACCTTCTGTGGTGCGATTAAATCTTGGTCTAAGATACTTCCCTGGAGCTTGAGGGCCTTGCTCCGTTCCATCGATTTTCCATCGTTATTGTTCTTGCTCCCGGGTGCTATTGGGGTGTTATTATTACTTGGTCAGGTATGTGTTTCGATTTCCACAGTATTTGCAATTTTGTTTTTCCTTTTTCCTTAAATTTTTTTAAAGCTAATACCTAATCTTTGATGCCTTGTCCGTCTAGGTTTTGCAAGGGATTTTGATGCTCAATTGATGAAGATTTTGGAGCCCCTACTCCACCTACTGGGTCTCTCATTCTATAAGGGATCACTAGGTATGCATGAGGAATTTTTCTAGGTTAATTCTAGAAAAGGGTTTTATGATCTCTCCTCCGTTAAGTGAAACCAGAATGTAACTGTAATAGCGGTTATCGGGACTATGTATTTATTTAAGGCCCAGAGCCTGTATTGTAACTGAAACTTTGCGGCCCGCATCCTTCTATTCTAGCTTGTGATTTTCAACTTTTTATAGTTAAAATGTTTAATGAAGGATCCAAGGTTAGGCTCTGTGAGTTCAACGATATATGAAGAAACCCTTGATTTGGGGTTCTGGTTTGTGCTCGTTGTTTTTTGGAAAAAAACCTAATAATTCATCAGTTTACATTTATATATTTTTATCGGTATTTCCTTTTGGGTTAGTAGCTACGATGCTTGTATTCTCATGGTTTCCCCTTGTGATGGATTCGTACCCTAATGCTTTGTTGTTTAAGAATTTGGGAAATATTTTATCAGTAGTTTCATTTCAAAACTTTTACTGCGCCATTTTGTTCTTTTGTTGACTTGCAACATGCTAGAATTTGGCATCATTCATTGTTGTTTCTATACAAAGTTCTTCATAGTGATTATGATTTATCTGCCGATGATTTTTGTTAAATGGAAGTATGATGCATCTAGTTTTCTTGGTTGGAAAATTTAGTGGGTGTAGTGTTTCATTGAATGTTATTTTGACTCTGCCCTTTTTCAGGTATCTCACATCTCATCCAATCTTCCCGATTACACAGGATCTACACGTATCCTCTAGTTCTATGAAACAATAGAAGTAATTGTTTGCGTTCTTCCTAACTACACGGTTACACACAGTCCTTTCCTTATCTACTGAGTCTATGAATTAACAGTAAATATTTGCACTTACCCTATCTACAAGGTCACACATAGTCCTTTCTTTTTCTAATATGTCAGTAATTAACAATAAATAACTTTATCTTTATCTACTAAGTTTGTAGTTAACAGTAAACAACTTTATTCGAAACATGTCCAATCTTCCATTCAATAATATAATTTCTATGATTATGTGTCTAGGATTTCCATACTTATCTGTCTAGCTAATGTTCTAGTTGAACCAGACCTTAATCTTTTTGTTTTGTTTTTCCTCCCAGCCTCGAAGCTTTTCGCCTAAGTCTCCCCCGAGCTACCCCCTCATAGGGTTTCTCCTCAAGACTTTTCCTCTTGAACAATGACTTTTCGTCTTGAACAGTAGCAACTCTTTGGGCTTAACGAGACTTAGTTCTCTCATCTTAATGAAGCATAGGATCTCTCATCTTAATGAGACTTAGCTAGCCTCTCTCATCTTAACGAGACTTAGCTCCTTCAATTCGTCTGTCCTTCCAGCATAGTTGACACCTTTAAAATATCAATTCCTCTTTTTCTTGATCTTAGATACCTCTATCCTCTAGATCCCTTCCTTCGAATAAATCTCTCAAGGAAGTAGTTAGCGTTGGGTATTGCCCAACCTAACTACTTGAGAAAGAAAAATTGTCAATCTTCAGACATTTCACTCCCATGTAACTTTAATCAAACAATTACTACCATTATTCTAGCATTTCACTTTCCATGCCATTTTTTAATCAAAATTAACTAATCATATGAACTTAATAGTATTCGGTTTGTTTTTAATGTGGCCTTTAGACCATTTCACTCCCATTTAACTTTAATCAAACAATCACTACCATCACTCTGGCATTTCACTTTCCATTCCCTTTTTAAGTAAAATTAACTAGTTATATAAACTTAATAGTATTCAGTTTATTTAAAATGTTGTAAATAAATATTTACATGAAACATAAAACATGAAACATCACATAATGCTATTTTTGTATTATGATTTTTTTATCAAAATGAAACTATTCATAATTTTATTAATAAAAACAAAATTACAATATACAAAATTTGAATTCAAAAAAATATTTACCCCTAATTTAATACCGAGACATATCTCGGTATTATAATTATTAAGGAAGTGTTCAAGATATCCTTAATAGTGTTCCATCTAATAAATAGGCTAACCTAACCTAAACTTATATATATAGATATGAGACAGTGGTAGGTTGTTATGGTTAGCCAAAAAAACCCGTGAACGAACTCTTTTACATAAACCACTCATTTCAATAATTTCGCGATCCCTGCGGTATCTTGAATGGATTGTTTCATCCAGCTAATAAGAGACGATTTGTTCGGGAAACAACTTTATACTGTTATGCATGATTTTAACTGTGCTCCTATTTCTCATGTGTTTAATTTTGTACACATTGCTAGAAGTTTATTACAAATATTCCCATAATTTCAATTCTCTTAATTTAATAACTGTACATACACATATACGCTATTCGTCTTATTCCTTTGCTTTGAAAATTTATTAACTTAGTGCAATTCAATATGGTAATAGATGCATATCGATGTGTCTCAGGCAATGCCAAGGATGGTATGAATAGCCTTAAAAAAATGCACAACAGAATATAAATCGAATATGTAGATAGGCAATAGATCTATGAGAGTATGTCAATATCTTTTGTAGAGTGGCAACCTCGTTAATCGCGACATATAATGATTGCGAAGATGGAGCCCGATGTTACTCCCATGGTCTTGGAATCCACATGGATTTCGTTTCCAAGTAATCTAACAAGGTAGAGGAATTGCCCAGTTTTCGTCCCCACCCAGAAACATGTTTGGCTCGGCCATTGGTAATTCCTCCGCCCTCCACCACCCTTTGCCACCTCCACCACCTTCCTCCACCATTTCGCATTAATTGGTGATGGGATCTTGCCTGACATATTTTCAGCATTCTACCAGAATCTTTCCACTACACGTTACTCCATTCTCCTTTCCTTTCGAAATTGGTCTAGTTCGCACGCTTTGTATTTGCCCTCATCAATGCGACTCGGTGCACAAACACCATCCCCGTGCTCTACAACTCACCTCCATTAACTCATCACCAGGCAATAGAAAAGAAGAAATTTTCACACTCTACAGTTCCCCTCACCAACTTGACACGGTGCAGAAACTCCATCCCTGCACTCTGCAGCTCACCAAAACTCCATCCTACGCTCTGTAACTCAGCTCCATTAACTCATCACCAGGCGGCAGAAAGGCAGCCTAGACAGGTAGGAAACCAAGCTCCCGATCACCAGGCAACAAACAGAGGCAGGTTCATTCATCTGGTTCATTTTTTCTACCCTTTTTCATTGTGTGCATGTATGATTGAGGAATAAGGTATTACTCTTTTAGACTACTCCATTGATTGGCTTGGTGGGTCTGTCATCCTTCACTACATTATTGCCTACTGCTGCTGCATTATGATCACCATTAGCACCAAGTCCTTCCAAAAGGAACTCATTCGATTTAATGGCAGCCTGAATCCTCAAGTTTATATCTTGCAGGGCCTTCTTCTCTGATTCCTTCAGATCTGATATGAAGTAGCTGTCCTCCTTGAATGATGCCAGTGTGGACTCAAACTAGTTGCTTCTTTTAACAGATGAATCCCCCTTCTTCTCCGCAAATCTCTTCTTTGCATCTTCCCCATCACCATTTTTCCCCTCTTCTTCTCCATTTAAGAACTTCACAACCTCGTCATTCTGGGCATCCATTTTCATTTCCCCAAGTATGATCAGAATGCAAAATTCAATGGACTCAATCCAAGCCTCCCAAACACACTACCTTCACTACCTTTTAAGTCTGCTCGGTGGCACAGACACCTTGACTTGTTGCAGTAGCAGACACCAAGTTTCCCATACTTATCTTAGACCTAGAAAAAATATTAATAAATATATGTTTGGGTATCTGTTTCTACATCAAATTTGCTCAACCCAAACTCATAATTGATGAAGAGAAAGAAAGAAAAAAACCATAGAGCGTGATGGTAACTAAATTTCATCCATTTGTACAATGTAAAATGGTAAAAATAAAATTTAATTCAATGCAGGGAATGAAATTTCAAAATTCAACTTTTTGGAACTCCAAGTTAAAAAGCAGGTTCTTGCAAAATTGCCCGAAAGCCTCAAAAACTGAATTTTAGGGATATCCATGAAAACCTTCAATTTTTTAATTCTAAGATTCTTAATATGAAGAAAAGGCTATCAAGTCCTTCTACAATTGATTATTACACTCTTATTGGTTTGAAAAGAGGTTGCACAAGGGAAGATGTCGAACGTGCACATCTTTTACTTTGCCCAAGGCTTATGCCTGATAAAGCTTCTCATTTTGTTGATTGCTGTGAGTTTGTGGATGAAAGAGATATTGACATTGTTAAAGATCAAGCTTGTCTCTTTGCCTTGATGCTTTATAGATTGTTATAGAAGGCCTACACATATATAATGACTTCTATCATGGAAGAAGAAGCCAAGAAGCAAAAGCAGCTAAGGGTCAGTGAATTAAAATGTGAAGAGCCTGATAAGTAGGGTGATAGAGAACCTCAGCAATTTCTTTGAGTTAGAAGTGAACCTTCTATTGATGTAAAAGTTGATTTCAAGAAATCAGATTGCTGTATAGAGAGTGAAGCAAGTAACATGAGGGCCAAATTTTCGGGTTCCAACAAAAACGTTGTTAATTGTGAGCATCAACGGATTTTATTGGCAACAAGTTTGGTGACTAATCAGACATTGATGGATACTACTTCTGGGGTAGCTGGGGTAGTTTATGTTCCTAGGATCAATGATAAATTTGAGCTTAGCATATACACTTCTGTTAAGGAGGATTCAAGCCTGCAGGAGTTGGCAGATACTTTTGTATTTCAAGCAATCTCGTGTAGAGATTTAGTGGCTGTTGGGACAATGTTATCACATGGATTCCCTTCAAAAAGTTGGATGAAAACACATCAAGGACATGCCATAAGGCCCCTTCCAGTCTCTTATGATGCACTTAGATGTTAAGATAATGCGATAAATCAATATCATATACTATATGGCTGGTTCCAATCCATTTAGAAGTTCTTCATATGACATGCAGACCAATGACTAAAGGGAATGCCAAATACCTAGGAGTGTAATTGAAAAACCTTTATCCTGCACAACAATTTTTTCAATAGCAATAAACATCTGACTTTTCATTTCAGGGAGACAATTGCCTTCACCTGATCCATAAGTAGTAGACATGGACCAAAAATCAAGGACAATGGTGGTGATTGTCATCAAATCAGAAAAAATTTCTCTACCAATGTATTTTGTAGCAGGAAAACCACCTTGAGCAACCAAAATCTACAGCAAGTTGGTTGTAAGCGTTGAGGGAATTTGGTGGCTTCAATGGACAATTTCTCTCTTTGTAGAATTGGCTTATAAATATCAAACTTTTCATTGAATGTTTATAGTGGTCAATCTTTTCAGTTGACTGGATGCATTCTCCCATTTCTAGAACATTTCAAAGCAATTTCATTGATATTAAGTCTTTTGGTGAAAGACTTTGTGTTTTCTTTTTAAATACAATATTTAATGTCAAAACTGTAACAAATGTTATGCTTCAGCCTCAATCTTTAATGGCACTCAAATGGATGAGCCTCAAAACATAGAGGCCCAGTAGAAGCCTGGCATGATTTTGATTTAGTAAGCACCCTTCAGACACCTTAGCCTAAGGAAGTCCATTTCTTGCGGTGCAGCCCATCTAGACATGTTTCTTAAAGCACTTCCAAAAGGGAAAAGCACAAAGGAAAGAATAATAAATCATTGAATATGTCCATGTACTAATTATGCATAAAATTTGTGGGACTACAATTGCGTTTTCACAGTACGAAAAACTAATATTTGAATTTCCATACTCAAATATTTTGTGGGAAATTAATGTATTGTTTAATACAAAATATATAAACTAGATCTGCCTAAAGATCCCTATTTAAACAATCATATAAAAGGAATATCTCTGTAAAATATATATTATAACTTTTAGCCTTTTTCAATATGGGCTGAAGATGTATGTGATTTGACACCATTTGAAACTTGCAACAATTAGTCAAGTAATATATATCTAAGGGTTCATCAGATTTTCAATGTTTGGTGTGCCAAATCACTCAAACACTAGATCTACGATGAATGTTGAGGGCAGGGATGAGGCCGGACTGGATCAGTTTCACTAGTGCTTTGGTGTTTGTGTTGGTATTGAAGATAGAGGAGGTAAGCAGGTACATGCCCATATTGTTAGAACTAGATTTGAGTCATGTATATTTGTGGGGAGTGCACTTCTTGACATGTATGCCAAGTGTGGAAGTATGGAGGAAGAAAACAGAGTGTTTCACAATATGCCGGAAAGGAATGTGGTGTCGTGGACTGCCATGATTTTGGGGTATGCCTAGAATGGTCATGGTGAGGAGTCCCTACAATACAAAGATTAATTAAATGGCGAGGTCATGTTTGTGGGAATAGGTTTCAAAACACATTGTAAACAAACTGGATTTTCAAATCTGAAATACCTATTGGAAATAAAAACATTGAAGAATATTCAACGTTAATAGCAAAACCTAAACAATTCACTTGGCAGCCATCTACAAAAATATAACCAGTATCTAATGTGCCATCATCTCTAAAATTTTCAGCCTTTTATCGCCTCTAAAATAGAAGACAAGGACACCAATGCTTAATATATTTTGAGATCTATCTTGATTAGATTTGAATGAAAAATGATATTGTTGTGGATCAACGAAAAAAAAAAAAAAAAGTCATTTTTTTAAAGATTTTCACATGTTTCATGTATAAATGGCAACAAACTAGTGGAATGGATATGAATTTAATAAGATGAAATTATGTTGTTCCTAAATGAAGACAGTGAAAGCTTAAGTTGATGATTTTGTACTTTATAGAAACAATAAGAAAAGGTAATGGAAAAGCATATGTATAGAGTTGGAAATAGCCTTTTATTGTATTTAAAAACCGCCTGTTTTATCCTTACTTTGAGGAGATTTTGTCATTAAAGAAAATTCTACGCTGGACTGTAACATAAGGGCAAGAAACCTACCCTTTTATTTGTTTACTTTCAGCAACACCAATTGGAAACTATGATGAAAGATTGTGTCAACCAAGAAAAGCTCAAAGGCAACAAGAGAAGAGGGATAAACAACAAAAAATAACAGTTGTCTATAACGCATGCACAATTTTGGGCCTCTCCTCACTTGAAAAAGCGAAGGGTTTATTCTGTATATCCGTATTTGGAGATGCGGTAAAAAATCTAGGAAAATTCATTTTGTAGACTTTGGTAAGAGCAGAAAGCTCCTCACTTTTCCATTCTCTAGTTCTCAAATCACTACCACAACACAAGTAAAGGTACTCATGGTAACCTATTGCTCGGATACATTATGGTGCAACCAATTTATGTACTTTTTTAGGACTCTCCCATTTTTCTCGAACATTAATTTCAATTTTAGTTAGAATGTTGCAAAGAAAGAATTGTAAATCAGAGAAGTTACTCAAATAATCAAAAGGTGTCATGAGGTTATTTCAAATTGCACTATATACCCCATAACATCATCAGATAGCATATATCGCACTAATTTATCTTTCTAAGCATGCATGAACTTTTTAAGATCGGTGCACTTAAGAAATCTTACTGTTTTGAAAATTATTTTTGCAAGCTCTAAAATTGAATTTCTAGCTCCACCTTATAACTACTAGTAGGGAATATGACATTGTAATAGTCATAGGGATACTTCTATCTAACAATATCAAAAGAATTCAATTTGGTTTTGATACTCCAACAAAATTTGTCAGTCGGTCTTACATTGAAATTGTGAAAGAAATTATCTGCTTTTTTGTATTACATATGATTGAAAGACATGTTGAGTATTAGGAAATAGATAATTTTCTACTTGTTTAACATGAATTTATTGTTATCTTATTTTCCAAGTTTTTGAAGTGTAAAAAATGGTGCAAAAGTGGCGTTTATGCATTGAAGTGTTGTGCTTCCCAAATCCAGGTCAAGCAATTGTTAAATTCGTCCTTTACAATATGGCAACAAATCATTTATTTCATGGAAATTAGGAAGTGCCTGGAATGACGACAAACAATGAGGCATATTAGATTGCCCTTGTTGAAGGGCTAAAAGAGGCAAAACAACATGATGTCAATGATATTGAAGTCTTCGCCAACTCGGAGTTGATATGTAATCATATGAAAGGCTTCTATCGGGTTTGGAAGGATAATTTAAAACCTCTTGATAAGGAAGTAATAAATTGGAGTTTTCAATTTCAACATTTTACCATCAATCGCTCTGCAGGTATTGAAAAGATGTCCACTGATATAATGTCCAATACATTTTTAAGGACATATGTAGATGTCAAATATGACATAGGATCACCATCCACTACAACAGAAATCATTGATCACCATCAATATAGATCCCCATTGTGCGAATGGGTTGTTGTTATCATTTTTCTTGGGTCTATCATAGCATGGTTCTTTCACTAAACAAGAACCTATTAATGTTTTATTTTTCCCCAACATGCAACGATTACGGTTTTTTGTATGGGAGAATAATTTATGGACAAATGTAATATATTCCATGTACATGGACAAATGTATTTTCAGAAAAGTAACTGGTTCATGGTTTTGTGATTATCATTAATACATTATGGTGTTGTTTTATCCTTCCAAACACCTTCTCAGATCTTTGTTTCTGGAGAGGTATTGATATGCTATGTGTTTTGTTTGTTGGTTGTTGATTAGTGATGAAAGGTTTGTTTATTATGTTTATAAGGAATTTATTCTTAATAAAACTATTATTTCTCAATCATCCGGTCACTCTTCCTGTCTCCACCTTGGACTTCATCCCAAATTTTTTCCCAGATCACAACTCTATTTTGGCTTGACTTCTCTGTCCAGTGCTTGTGGATTTATCATGACAGTAAGGACCTAGTCTTTTTAAATCAAAGAAAATCTTGCTCATTCTCAGTGTGTTATAAGTTAGTAAATGTCAATATTTCTCCAATAAATCACATCCATCATGATGGTCTACTATGCTAAATCTCCCATGTTACAACTCCACATCCTCCAAATCATGCACTAGTTTTTCCTCTACAAAGGGATTCTTAGATAAAAACTAGTATATCTATGAAAGGGTGACCATAGTATCATGCCCTGCTTTAACAAAGTGCTCATGTATGTTTCAAATGTAGGAAAAGAAAAAAGTTAATTGTTTCCAGGGTAACCAAGTATATGTAGCTAAATATGAAATTTGATAAGAGGAACTCATTAATGTAAGCTACTATGGAAAGTGAATCACACAGAATGATCATTTTATAATGCACCCAAAACTATACCCAGATAGCTTTTTGCATGAACAACATGGCAAAGAGCATCCCAAAAGTTCTCTAGCTACCCTGGTAAACCTGTTGATAATTGAGCATGCACCCAGAATGGCCAGTAAAACCAACAAAAATGCAGTCCAAACATATACCCTGTGCATAATGACCAGAGTACGTGTAGTTATTTAAAGTACTACATGTATCCACATTCTACAATTGAAATTTCGAATAAATTTGAAACTTGATACAAGGTGATCAAATTTGAAGTGCATGACTCTAGACTCTAAACATAGAATGATTCTTTTGAAATATTCACGTCAATGATATCTACTTTATTAAAACATTTTATCATACCAAACTACATCAAAAGAGGCATAGGTGAAACATGATCCCTCAAGGAATAATTACATTCTGTTGGACAACAATTGCAAGTTTTGCAATGCACTGAGCCAAGTAGTGTAAGAATAAATAGGCCAAATATATAGAATATATGTTGTTGTGATGGCAGAGTGATTTACCATCACAATAATGCTAACAACATCGTGCTTTTACAGTGATCCAACCTAGTTCATATTCCCCCCCCCCACCTTCATTGGAATGTTTGGTAACTCATAAAAATAAACTTATCCTATTTTTTCACACAATTGGCAAAATTATTTACCATCACAACCATGCGAAAAACATTTCCCCTTGAAGTTATCCAAGCTAGGTCATATTTTCTCACCTATCTTCATTGGCAACCTATAAAGGAGGGAAGGTTCAACCAGCTTATCCTGAATTTCTCACACATCTGCCCAAAGAGTAAGACTGTTTTTTGAAATGAATTATCTAGCTAAAAGAATGGTTATTAATCAAGACACAAATTAGAGGTCTTGTTGTTTACCTACTTACATGTGCAGGTTATCAATGTTAAAAGAACAAAGAGTTGGAAAGATGGAAGAGATCAACTTAAGAAGCCCAGTTAGGAACTCATCACATTAGCAAAACGAAATTACACTAATGTCCTAGAAGCAAGACAAATGTATCTTCCTGTTGAAGGATTTGCTTGAGACACATGTATTCAGATAGATTAAATTGGCCAATGTTTTGAAATAATAAGTTTCAAACCCGCTTATAGTCTAACAATCAATAGTTCCAGAATAACATTGGCCAAATTTACATATCCTAACATAGACCTATACTCAACACTATATATCATCGAACCCAAAACCAATGCAACAATATCTGTAGTAAAAAACAAAAGTGTAATTATTTGACTTTGTTAAATGAAATTATCTAGTTTCTTAGTTGAAGGAGTCTCTCCTTCCCTAAATGTCTTGAACTGCACCACTAGACGTTCAGAGGTCACCCAACCAATGGTTAAGGAATATGAAAAATGAAAGAGAAACATAATACATAGCAGCGACTGAACCATTGATAACCATTTTAGTAGTGTGCATGTTTTGGCATTTTTGATGATATTGACACTTCAGAAAGACTATAGTGTTCCAAAATATGGAATCTCATACTTTTGGCATTTTCTTCTTTTAGGGAAAATTTAAACATCTAGAAATAGTATTGGCCTTAATAGCAGATTATAGTACTAACAGCAGAAGGAAAAACAACACTGGTGGCTAGTAACAACGTTTGATTGCTCAAAATTCCTCAGTATATACAATCTGAAACTATCCTGAGATGTTGTGGATGCCAACTAAGGGAAAATCAAAGGCAGTATGAACTAATGAACATTGTTCTTGGCATAAATAACATCTTCCAGATTAATTGCAACAACTCCCAAAAATCCTGCCTTTATAATGACAGAAAGCCTCTTTATAAAGATAAGTCACACTTTTTTTAGTAACAGAACTAAATTGGTGAAAAATCCTCAGCAATATAATCAGAAACTATCCCAATGAGGCATGGACACTAACTCAGGGTAAATCCAAGAGTATCAACATTGGTCTTGGGCCAAATAGTTAATTCCATACTACTTGTAATAACATTTTTCCCATAAAGCCTGCCATTATAATGCCTAAAAGGATACTCATAATGGAAACTCCCAGCTTTTAAAATTAGACTACTAACACTAACTGACTAGCCATTTTTGTAAACTCCCACTTTTCTCAATACTGATTGACATAATTAAGCTAATTAGCCTTGTTAGATTTCCTGGCTGCCTTTTTCATTGATGCCCATCATTAGACTAATATTTTTTTCTTTTGAGTAATGAATACCAATAACTAATGTTGAAGTTGATCATCCTCAAGTATTCTAATAGTCCCCCCAACTTGAATTGCTTTGGCCCAAAAGAAATGGTAGTGATGGGTGTTGTAGGACCCCGTCTTCTTGTGTTACCTCATCTGCTGGTAGAACTTTCCTCGAACTAGCAGTAGTCCATGGGGTAGTTCTTGGAAGACATCTACAAATTTTCCCAAGAAACATGAGTTAAAAATATGAACCATCTTTCTATTGTAGAATGCTTGTAGAAGCGTGTTTGATTGAGAACTTGTTCCTTAATAATTCTATTATCAAAAATAACAAATATCAAATACCAACCTGGATTCATTTCTCAAATAGGAACATGCCTTAGACAATCCAACCAATCATCATTAAAGCATTTATTGCATATAAATAAGGTTGTTTTCTCATGAATAACCCATTCCTTCAAATCTAGTAGTGACTTTGTATCCAGAACGATGCAATAACTTGTCAGCTCATATTATTGCAGACACTTGTTCAACATTTAATATTTTATTGTGCTTTTGATAATATATACTCCTATATTGGACAAGAATTCTATGCTTTCCAAGGAGACTATTCAAAGCATATTAACATTCACCCCATTCTTTCTTAAAATTGAAAAAGAAGCCATACAAGGTTGGCAGTTAGTGTACACCAATGCATGTGAAAAAGCATTAAATTTGGTCAATTTTTGAGTTGATTACTACTTTTGTAGCTGTTGCCTATCCATAAAGACATGGTTCGAGAAGAGCATCCTCATAGGCTGGTTGAGATACCCCTTCTTTACAAAAGGTCTAAAAGTGATGGTTAGCTTCTTGAGCAACAAGAGTTGTTCCAGAATCTCTAAAAAAAATTTGGTTGACATTTGAACTCATTGAAAGAATTAATATCTGTTAGCCTCTCTCATAAAACAATAATAAATCGAAACATAAATTAATTAATTAAATATTCCAAGTTAGGAATTTGTGCCTAACTCTTGGGTTGTTCCTCTAAGATAGGAGTTAGTTTAGGTAACTCCTATATTAGTGTGTGTCTGGTGAGAAATTATCTCAACCAAAAGTGTCTAAGATACCACGTACTATCTTGAGAACACTATCTCTCATGTATTTATTTGTAACACTATATTCAATTATTTTAATACGAATGAAGATGAGAGAGAATACATGAGGCTTCAACCTTTTTCCACCAATATATTTTGTGTCTGGTTTTATCTATGTGCAATATGTTTCTGAGTTGTTTTAATATGTATTATGTTGTATCAAAGCTTTTTTGGTTCTTAGGGCCTATGTGAGTCGAAACTGAATTCTCACATTGGCGCCTGATGACATTGGCAGCTCTGAGTCAGCAGGTCAAATTTGACATGGGCACGATGATGTGGGTGGACTATAGCTGTTGGATTGTCGTTCTGTAGGGGAGTTCATGTCCTTTAGACGAACACATTGCTAGGAAGATTGAAGGTGGATTTGCTAGTGGTCGGTGTCATTATCAGAGGCCACATCCAGCGTGAAGGCAAAATTTCGCAGAGTGTAGGTGTGACTGACGACGAATGCATAGCCGGAATCGATGCCTGACAGAAGGTACCAAGCATCTGTGAGACGGTTGTTGTGTGGAGGTAAGTGCACATGTTCGCTTTGCTGAATACATTGGGTCGAGCTCAAATTCATAAAACGGGGTCGTCCTAATTTGGTTGAATGAGCCGATTACCCACAGAGTAGATGAACCATAATCCTAAAAAAAAATACACAATTCGTCATCCATCATTCCTGTAGCCGAATTTCACTTGCATTTGTAGGGGAGTATAGCTGTGCGGTTTTTAACCTTTTCAATCCATCTGAACCAAAGTTCAATACGTGAAGCTTGTAAGTAGAAGCTCTCTTGTTTATTATCAGTTTATGTATTGGGTTTGTCCAAATTGGTACAATCCTAGATCAATCCTCTCAATTCTCTATAAATCGAAGTATAGAGATTCCTGAGAAGGTAATCTGGGGCATCAGGGCCATTAAAGCCATCATAAATACCCAAAAAGAGCCGGATCGACCAACAAAAATTAGTTTAGGCACTGTGACAGAGAGCTTGCGCTACTGCGCATATTGGTGCACAATAGAACATAATGGTAATTTTCCATGGAGCTACAGGTGTGTTGGTGAATCCGATTACGTAGAGCTATAGAATATCAGGGCAATCGAAAACCTACCCACAATTGATAAACAAAGCCGCGAGTTTCTCTTCCGTGACCTGCTGATCAATGTCTGAGACATAAACAGTTCTCTGAATGTTGTCTTCTCGCTGAGCTCAGTTTGTTCTACTGATGAAATTTGCGTTTTTCCTTGAATCTTGTTGGTTTTTTTTCTCCCTTGCTGAGTTGGAGGTTACAAAAATGACAACAAATGCGAAATTTGTGAAATCGAAGGATGATGCATTGTTCTTCTTAAATCCACCAGCAAGTTTATTTGGCTTATTTAGAGTATCACTAACAGCAAATGGGTCTTTATTTTCTTGTTTTTCCACTAACCGCTGTTGTGAAGCCTGCGATGTAGTGCTCTGTGGAGCAGGAGCAATAGTTGCCGCCACCTCATCCCCAGCAAATAAGGTCTCTTCTGGAAGCTTAAAAGAAGCCTGCAAAAGAACTTGTACATTTTCGTGATGCTCGATAGACTGACCTTCTACATCAATCCAACTATCTACACCATGTGCATTAATCATTATGTGGAACACGGACCCACCTGCCCCCCTGGCCTAAAAAAAACTAGTTACCCTCTGTTCCGGCATTTCAGGCACTTGGGGAACCCTAGTAAATGTACACAAACTGCTGAGAACTCCATCAGGGACTCAGGGAATTGTTGGCCAATTCAGGGATGTTCTGGGCAGATTTCATGGATATTCCAAGCATGTAGTTTTAGTTTTTGAGTCCATGAATAATTAAATACCATTGTCATTTTCTCCATCAATTTATTTTTGTATTACATTGAATCTAAATTTGATGTACAATTTGCAGCTTAAAATATGGGTTTAGTATGATGGATTTGTGTTTGGATCCTACAACTAGCATACTGTAATTGACCACAAAATATGCCTATAAAAGGGTAAAAGAATAGAAAAGTTAGACTCTTCTTTTTTGAGGTGACTAAGAGTTTTATGAGTCTAGAAGTGATTACATTATAGGATTCATATATTTGGGGATTCTACTTGTCTTTTGTGCACTATGGAGATGTCTATGATTTCCCCTGGACTCATTATTCTGGGGAAGATGGATTCATTTGGATTTAGAATGAATCCAACATAAATGTCACATTTTGAAGCACTCTAGAATATAAAAAAATGATGAAAAAAGCTCAATAAATATACTCTTTGTTGAATTCTAGAACCTAAAACTCTGTTTCAAATAATTGAACCCCATCGATACTTTTAAATGCTGTCAAACTTTATAAATTCTGCTAAGGGAAATGAGAAAGGATAAAAATTCTTGGAACATTTATAAAGTGTAATGTATCATGGGATTTTGTAGTTAATAGAAAATGCCTAAGCCATTTCAACTATTAGGGGCAGGTGGGTGTAGGAATACTATCACTGCTATATGCATCATAGGTGCCATTTGATAAAAAGTGGAAATATGGTGAAGAGAGTAGATTTCAAAGAATGAATCAATGTTTTCATTGGCATGTTCGAGGAACATATATGGAATAGAGTGGACACTTCCAAGGATATTCCTTATTAGCTTAAATTGGTTAATTAATAATTCAAAGGGGCTACCATTGGAATGATAAGCACAGTGATTGCAACGGATCTGCTTTACTGACATAAAAAGGAAGATACCAAAATGGAGTGGAGCTGAACATCAAAAGTCTAGAAATATAATAGATTGCTAATAAGAAATTCACTATAATGGATTTCATTATATTCAATATATTACAAAATTATGTAATTATTTCCTCAAGACCATGGAAACTGCCACAATATTGAATAGTACTTCCCTCGTGCTTCTAGAGCATCATTTGCTATAACGATGGACCTTATACAAAAGGTAAATTAATCTTTCACAACTTTATCACTTGTTGTACAACTGGAAGTTGGAAAACCATGGACTAGATGAAATACAAGCCTTCAACCATGACCATCACTTCCATAACACATTTTACAACAACAAATATTTGTATAGATAAACATTATGTGCTTGTCAAAAGACCACATTGTGTGCTTGGATGAGAATTGCGTGCTTGGAAAAAGACCACATTGTGTGCTTGGCTGAGAATTCATGTCTTCCACATTGAGGTTCAATGCATGGACAATCTTGGTTGGAAGCACAACTGTAGAACAACCTGAAAAAAGAGCGTCCACGTTAAAATTTTAAAAATTAATCAACACCATCATTATCCTAGCAGACCATAAACTATATGTGGCCAGGAACTTCAACACGCATATATACACAAGCACGGAAGAACAAAGTAAACACTTTCACCAAACACACAACTTAAAGATAACAACCGACATTGATTTGTGAAATAGGATAGTTAACACTTTATCACAGGCATAAAAGGACAAAACATTGTTCAGTGAACATCAACAAATCATGAAGAGGGCATCTTCAAAATAACATAACAATCTACTATGCTATCATATACTATTCCATGAAGGCAAAATCAGCTTGATGAAGTCATGAAAATCCAACGAGATCTTTGACTAGAGGAAAGGAATTAAAAATCCAACAACAAAAAACCCAATGATAAGCTTCAAACCTCACTGGTCTTTGACCATATTAAATATCTATAAATCTAATAAACACCGAACCATGAAAATAGGTATGAAAACATAGTAACTACATGTTTAAGTATAAAATCAAACATGTTGCATGAACATAAATAAGTAAAGAGATTCTATTGACAGCTAGCATTATGGATAGGGAAAAAAGTCAAGCATGGGCAATGAACCCATATGATGGTCCTTCTTCTCAACCATGAACAAGCATAAAAAGGCATGTAAAGCCCATGACTTTGGCATAGGAAATATAGTTAACACCTTAGTGGGGGAGAGGAGTTGAGGACTGAACTTTGTTTCAGTGAGCAATACATGGGAAGAAACATAAGCATTGACAATGATCACATTTGGCAATCTTAATTTTTCAGTGACCATGAACAGATTATGAAAAGGGTATTTTCATAACAACATAACAATAGGAAAACATAAATAGACTTATCATAGGTAAAAGGGAAACACACCTGACAAGGCCATGAAAACCTAGCTTATCTATTCTTTATGCATACCTCATTGATTCCCACTAGAGTTGAAGTACTTCCATGGATGATCAATCATGGTAGAAGACGATGCTTCTCCACTTATTCTATAGTTACCTAGCAAAGTGTCAAACATTATCGCAAATAAATTTTCTAGAGCATGAAGGTATATGTGCGCACACAATGAAAGAGTGTGAAATGTACCTGGCATGGCAGATAATGTTGGATGGTCTTCCATCTCCTTTTGGTCTTGGGTTATCGCCATGGTTGGGGATTGTTGCATTGCTATATAGATAAAAATACCACATGTTAAAAAATGGTGATGATTAAATACTTAAATATAAAACCATGACTCTATTCAACACATGAAACTAACCTGGAACCATAGACAGGGAATTATTTGATCAATTACGTCCTGATTTATTGAGGTATCGAAACTCAAATGGTTCATATTCTAATGGATCAAAATTTAAATCAATTTCCAAAGCATTTATTTTTATGCTGCTTCTTCTTTTCTTTGTGGGGGTGAAGAAACTCTTATTACCCTTCAAAGATGGATGAAGAGAACCCAATCTAGGTGCGAAGTCAAAATCAGTAAAGTGCAAATTATTGGCTTCATCCAATTTTTTTAAGCATATCAGTCAACTGGATTGTCTTAGCTAAAAAACTCCTCCCTTGCCAAATGAGGTGCTTTGACATTTGCATCAAAAATGATTGTGGCCATAAGTGAAGCATCGACATCTACATCATGGTTTTGATGCTCTATATTGATCTCAGGTGGGTCATTGCATATGTTATCCTCTGCATGCTGATGAAGCAATCGATTTGAATTATCCGAGTGGAAATACAACCAATTAACATTTATGGCATGCTTGCAAATCTTTCCATGGATAGACCATGAACATTCACACGTTATAAATTCCATATGATACCAGGTGACAAGGTATTTTCTACCTCGATCTATTTGACTTCTCAGTATCCAAAATTTTTCTTGCTCATTCCATTGATGATTCTAGCTACTTTTCTCTCTTGTGTCTATTTAGAAATCCTTCATTTTTTAAGATTTCTTTGAACAGATAACAAGGTTCAACTATTGTTAGTAGCATATGCAATAACCAATCCATCCTTCATGCACATTTTTTCCTTCTATCAGATAGAAATTTTGTTTTTAGGTAACAATGGTATGACTCAACAACATTATTGGTCTCTTGATTTGCATGAGGAAATTCCTGACAACCTTTTACCCACATACCTAATTGCAAATTGAACGATGTTAGTATCACTATATCACCTTTATAGAAGAAAAAATGCATATAATATGAAAAAAATGTTTACATACAGATCTTATCTCCAGTAACCCAATTCTTGTTGAAATAGTCTAATAACTTCTCTTCATCTACAAATTTTATAAACAATTGATTGATTGCATCTTACACTTCATAATTGAGAGTGTATTTCATGATGAAACCTAACTCACTAAACATCCCATTGGCTTTTATGGAACTAGTGGCCAACCGATTGACATTTTTTAACCAAGCCCTTCGTATATGTCAAACGTATAAGATCACATCACAACCTATGATCCTCTTGCCATATTCAATGCATTTTGGTGCATTAGTTTTAGAAAAAAATGTAAGTTTGGTTATATCATGACAATGTTAAAGTTACCTCAAGGCAGGGATTTCAGCCAGTGCATCATCAACCATGAAAGTATTGACTTTCCAATCAGGACGGATTTGGAAACACTTGCGCATGATCTGTTCCAGCCATGTTGCAATATCATCTAATGTGTTTCATGATGCCACAACCCATGTAACATGCATCCCGCTTTGTTGTTCATCAAATGCCACGAGTGTTTACAACTGATACTATCATTTTCAACATTACATAAAGTCAAATGCAAGCTATTAATCATTTTGAATGTATACAACTTAAATAAATATATTCAATCATTCATTGCCATATAACTTACCCCTTATTTATTTGTGTTAAATATTGAATCCATGGCTATTAAGCTATTGTGTGATAACTTGACCATTGTTTACAACATCCACTTTGTTTGAATCCCTATTGTAAAAGGGACTTCCACACCATTGGGCTTTTAGTAAAAGAAATAAATCTTCCCGATGCTTTTGATACCAAAGGTTCACACTCATTTCGTCCTTTTTGTGAAGTTGATAATTTCCTTCTCCAACCTATTATAGATGTTTACAATATCTTTCCTACATAAGAAGAAATCTCTATGTCGAGCTGCCACATCGATGTCAACATGTCTCTTAATGTGGGTTCTATACACTACATCAACAAGCACTCCCAAAAGGAAACAACTCTTTACATATGCAACAATGTCCCTTGAAAGCTTTGGCCTATGCAAGGTCCTAGTCTCACCTGAAGTGTCACATTGACCATGACAAGCCCATCCTTCCCCATCTTCATGTTCATACATATTGAAAGTTAATATTGCTCTATCAAAAATTTCATGCACAACTATCACAATAAAGTGGCATTGGCAACTCCTCTTCTGCACAAATTGGGTTCTTCATTTAGCTAGAAGATTTCTTGTTTGTTCCTCTGGGCCGAATAAACAATAATAACTACACCAAAAATTTAAAATGTTAGTACATAGAAAGAAAGATAATCATTGTTTCAAAAGATCTAAACAATACATATTTTAAATACTCACATCTCATATTGCAATGCAATGATACCTCTTTCTTTTGAATATTTTTTTATTTTTCGTACGAATTTACATTAAGCAATAGGATTTTTTTCCTCTCCTTTGATAAAGTCAGCAACTTGTCATAATGGGATTATGACAACTCGATCAATACTATTGTTTTTTCTATTTATTTCCATTCAAACCAAGTCTTTACTAGAGAACGTGATTTTTCCTTTGAGGTCTTGCATGTCAAGATCAATGATATATTTCCATTTGCTTCGCTTTCCCATTTTGAACTGATCTGGTCAAACAATATGCAAGGACATCAAAACTGAAATTTCAATCCTAGCAAGTTATCCAACATATATATAAATATAAAACCTCTTTTATGATTTTTTTGAGCTCTGAAATGTCAATCACTCAATAATGGAAAAAATAAATAGCACAAAAGGATGCAGGCTATTTGGGGTGCAAGCCTTTCCTTTAAGATGTTGCTTCTTGCTTCATTCACTTTGAACATGGCGTTCCTAAAAGGAAATATTCCCTTGACATCACGAACAGATGAAATCCAATGAATGTTGGACATGTTTTTTGAGGGCGGCCATTTGCTAAGTAGGACTAGACTTGAATGAAAGGCCTTTCTACAATGTATGTTTACATCACAACTCTACTAGTAGTTTTTCTTCATAGATTCTCAGTGCTGCCATAATATATGTGAAATTTATAACAAGCAATCATATCATGGGTCATAACATATTTCCTTGTCTTGTCAAAGTAGCTGAGATGTTGACTCAAAGCATTGGTTCCGAATGAGAAAACAACCCAAAAGCATGAACTGTGCCTAACAGACATACCCACCAATGCAATCGAGATATTTTGTTCTCAGTTAATCTGGAAATAGGATTTGAGCCAAAGGTAGATGGAGATGAGAAGAGCTGAACAGACCTAGATAAGTGAAGGATACAAAAAATCTTGCTCTTGAGAAATGAAGATTGTTTTCTCAATCAGCTCTAGCTGATTGTACAATAGGAGAAGAGTTCCCTTAAGTAGAAATACTAGCTTGCATGAGAATATAATATTTTATGCATTCAGCTACATCTTGGAATTGTCCACCTATTGTATTTCAAATGTAAATTCTTATTTAAAATTTAAAATTTAAATTCTTATTATGAGAACTAAACTCAAGCACAAATCAAACCAATAGGAATTCCAAATTTGAAATATTGGTTAAACTTGAAGGTTTTTGTAACAATTTAGTGAACATTTTCATCATTTTAATAAAAATGTTGATGATTTTGGCTATATTTAACTAGCACATCATGTAGTAACAGAAAATTTGTCCATCAAATTCCATATATAGTGAAGTTCAGGACTAAACATCCACATTCTCATTCTAACTTGGGAGGTCCATACTGGTAAAATTTCAAAAAGAATCTTAATTTCATGAATCATCTCACAATATTGTCGAACAACTTTCAATAGTAATCCAGTTCAAATTGCAAAAACCTTGAAGTGGTACAATTTTTAAAATTAATCCAGCTCATGTTCAAATTGCATGAATCATCTCATGATATTTGCCAAACAACTTTTTAAAGTAATCAAATTCAAATTGCAAACTATTGAAGTTATACAACTTTCAAAAGTAATCCAATTGAAATTGCAAAAATATTTGTGGTAAGCCAATTATTGCATTGTAGTACAAATGCACCAATGTTTTATAAAATGGGCAGAAAATGGATACATTATAACAAAAAGTCACAGCATGTTACCAAAAGCACACATGTGATCTAATCATAGAAAAACATAACATTTGTTCCAGTTTTGACATTAAAGATTGTATTTACAAAGAAGAAGCAGAGTTTTCCACCAAAAGATGCAATATCAATGAAATTTCTTTGGAATGTTATAGAAATGGGAGAATCCATCCAATGAACTGAGAAGATTGACCACTATAAACATTCAATGACAAGTTTGATATTTATAAACCAATGCTACAAAATCTCAGAGGAATTGTCCATTGAAGCCACCAAATGCCCTCAACACTTCCAAACAACTTTTTGCAGAGTTTGGTTGCTCAAGGTGGTTTTCCTGCTACAAAATCCTTGGTAGAGAAATTTTTTCTAATTTGATCACAATCACCACCATTGTCCTTGATTGCTGGTCCATGTCTACTACTTACGGATCAGGTGAAGGTTGTTGTCTCCTAAAAATGAAAAGTCAGATTTTTATTGCTGTTGAAAAAACTGTTGTGCAAGACAAAGGTTTTTCAATTACACTCCTAGGTCTTTGGCATCGCCTTTAGTGAGTGGTCTACATATCATTTGAAGAACTTCTAAATGGATTAGAACTAGACATATAGTATATGATATTGATTTATCGCATTAGCTTAACAACTAATTGCTTCATAAGTGATTAGAAGGGGCCTTATGGCATGTCCTTGATGTGCATTCACCCAACTTTACGAAGGGAATCCATGTGATAACTTTGTCCCAACAGCCACAAAATCTCTACACGAGACTGCTTGAAATACAAAAGTATATGCTAACTCCTACAGGCTTGAATCCTCCCTAACAGAAGTGTATATGCTAAACTCAAATGTATCATTGATCCTAGGAACATCATCTACCATAGCTAACCCAGAAGTAGTATTCATCAATGCCTCATCAGTCATCAAACGTGTTGCCAATAAAATCTGTTGAAGCTCACCATTAACAACGTTTTTGTTGGAGCTCGAAAATTTGGCCCTCATGTTACTTGCTTCACTCTCTATACAACAATCTTATTTCTTGAAATCAACTTTTACATCAAAAGAAGGTGCACTTCTAGCTTGAAGACATTTCTTAGGTTCTCTAGCACCCTGCTTATTAGGCTCTTCACATTTTAATTCACTGACCCTTAGATGCTTTTGCTTCTCTGCTTCTTCTTCCATGATAGAAGTCATTATATATGTGTAGGCCTTCTGTAACAATCTATACAACATCAAGGCTGAGATACGAGCTTGATGTTTAATAGCATCAATATCTCCTTCATCCACAAACTCACAGCGATAAACAAAACGAGAAGTTTTATCACGGCTATGCCTTAGGCAAAGTAAAAGATCTGCACGTTTGGCATCTGCCCTTCTCCAACCTCTTCTCAAACCAATAAGAATGTAATAATAAATTGTAAAAGGACTTTATAGCCTTTGCTTCATATTAAGAATCTTAGAATTCAAAAATTGAAGGTTTCCATGGATATCCCTAAAATTCAGTTTTTGAGGCTTCTGGGTAATTTTGCCAGAACATGATTTTTAACTTGGAGTTCGAAAAAGTTGGATTTTGAAATTTCATTCTCTACATTGAATTAAAGTTGATTTTTACCATTTTACACTGTATAGATGGATGAACTTTAGTTACCATCACACTCTATGGCTTTCTGTTTCTTTCTCCTCATCAATTATGAGGCTGGGTTGAGCAAATTTGAAGTACAAATAGATACCCAGACAGATATTTATTAATATGTTTGCTAGGGGTGTGATAAGTATGGGAAAGCTGGTGTCTACTACTGCAACAAGTTAAGGTGTGTTTTCCACTGAGCAGACTTAGAAGATAGTGAAGGTAGTGTGTTTGGGAGGCTTGGATTGAGTCCATTGGATTTTGCATTCTTTTCATACTTGGGGAAATGCAAATGGATGCCCAGAATCAGGAGGCTGTGAAGTTCTTCAATGGAGAAGAAGAGGGGGAAATGGTGATGGGGTAGATGGGAAGAAGAGATCTATGGAGAAGAAGGGGGATTCATCTGTTAAAAGAAGCAGTTGGTGTGAGTCCACACTGTCATCATTCAAGGAGGAAAGTTACTTCATATCAGGTCTGAAGGAATCAGAGAAGAAGGTCGTGCAAGACTTAAAATTGAGAATTGAGGCTGCCATTAAATCGAATGAGTTCCTTTTGGAAAGACTTGGTACTAATGGTGATCATAATGCAACAGCGGTAGGAAATAATGTAGTGAAGGATGGTAGACCCACCAAGCCAATCAATGGATTAGTCTAAAAGAGTAAGACCTTGTTCCTCGATCATACATGCACACGAAAAAAAGGGCAGAAAAAATAAACCAGATGTATGAACCTTCCTCTATTTGTCGCCTGGTGATAGGGAGGTTGGTATGTTGCCTATCTGGGCTGCCTGTCTGCCGCCTAGTGATGAGTCAATGGAGGTGAGCTTCAGAGCGTGGGATGGAGTTTCGATGAGCTGCAGAGCGCGGGGATGGAGTTTCTACACTGAATCTAATTAGTGAGGGGAGCTACAGAGTGCATGAATTATTGCCTATCTAGGCTTCCTGTTTGTCGTCTGGTGATGAGCCAATGGAGGTGAGTTGTAGAGCGCGGGGATTGTTTTTTTGCGCGGAATCAAATTGGTGAGGGGAGATGCAGAGCGCGGGGATGGTGTTTTTGTACAGAGTTGAATTGGTGAGAGGAGTTGTAGAGCGTGCGAATTGGACCAAATTTGAAAGGAAAGGAGAATGGAGTAACACAAAGTGGCAAGAATCTGGCGAAATCCCAAAAATATGTCAGATGAGATCCCATCACCAATTAATGCGGAACGGTGGATGAGGGTGGCAGAGCTGGAGAAGGGTGGTGGAGGGTGGAGGAGTTACTGATGGTTGGAACCAGACATTTTTCCTAGTGAGGACAGAAACTAGGCAAATCCTCCGTCTTGTTAGACTACTCCTTTGTTTTCTGGTTCACGCTTATGTTTAACTTATTGTGCTTTTGGAAAATAACTATGCGATGCTTTCGTCTAGCCAAATTGGTATAGTAGCCATTATTCTCTTCAGTTTCATGCTATCATCACTGTGAAGCATTTCTTTCTTTGTTCTATTTCTCTTCTTCTTTCACTTCAGCATTTCACTTTTATTTGTTCCTACCGATCTTCCTTTACCGCCCAAATTTGGCCTACTTTTACATAGCTCACCATCTTCAATGTATTTTACATATGTCATGCTATATGGTTTGTTGCTCACATGTAATCATGTCGAACCATTGCTCCTAGAAAATCTAGTTTTGATATTTTGTTATCACGGGAATCATGCCTTAGGTTAAAATATTGATACTCCATACCTATGGAGACTAGGAATGGTTAGAATACATGGTACGGGAGACAAATCATGAAATTGAATTATTGAGCCGACAAATCGCTTTGTTCAAGAGTGATTTCTGCGCGATATTTGTCAAAGTTTTTTTTTGTTTCTAAAAATAGTTTTTAAAAAACAGGAGGATTCTGATTATTTCGCAATTAGTATAAACTTAAGAATAGTGTTCTATATAATTGAAGTGGTGAAAGATTAGAATCCCAACTTAATTAGTTCCTGTGAACTCTGAAAAGGATTGGTCAGTATTCACATCCTTTCCTCCAAAATCAGTTTGTTTCCACTACATTTATCAAAATTAGCATTTTCAATAGAAAAAAAGTAAATAATAATTTTGACTTAAGGTAACTCAAGTGATTTGAGTGTCTTGGTGTTTGCATGTTCACTCTCGAATATGACCCATTATATAAATAGCTTTCATATTTTTTACCACAATGGAAATAGAGTTGATTCATTGGTAAACAAGATTTATTGTTATTAGCACTCTATCATTGAATATAAGCTTTTTTGGTTATTAACAATTCAACGTCTAGCACTTCAATCTCATCCACAACCAACTATCAGAGCTTAAACTATCGTATAAGCTTATTGGTGTAATTTTTTTTATTATTATCTACAGTTTACTTGAATTTTATTGAAAATATTTTAATAAAACGAAATTTATTAGCTGAACCAAAAGAAGGTACACGAAGATTAGTGAGTGCTTTGTTAGTATTTTCCTAGTATTTTTTGTTGGCACAAATAACAACTCATCCATTATTAGTTATTTAGCTATATCAACTAAATATTTTGCATCCTATGCAATTTTTCCTCACATAAGATAGAAAAACCATGATCTTGATTTCCTTTAGCTCTCTAAATTTCAGCAATAGATTTGGTCCAGTTCAATTTTATCGATCCCTTATCCTTTCACTAGGCTACCTCCTAATGTGAAACAAACAACTAGAGAGTTATGTTATGGATGTCCACTACTTTTTTGTAAAATTATATCCTCATATTCTCTTTTTTTAATGACAATTCCTCTATTAGATTTTCTACAAAATTGGTAGCACCTCCAACTCCCCAGTAGTAATTTACCTGATTTTGGAGTGTTCCCAACTATTCCCATACATATTCTAATTATTTATTTCCTTCGTTTACTTTGTCTAGGGATAAATGAGATGTGGTGAGATGAACTCAAATAATCTTAGTCATTTTCGTCCTTTTTGTATCAATACAACATCCCTCGAGGTACAAACTATATCACTATTATAATTACTTTCCATTTTTTTTGTATCCTTTGGATAATGGACTCGCTATAGGGAATAAATTCAACATTTGCAACATCATCAATTGGGTGGGAATTTATTTCTCTCCCCATGAGAGAATGTTTTCAAGACTCAGTGTATGAAGATGTTTTGTCAGTAACACTTGAATTGTGTCCAAAATTGTGAACTCTTTTGAAATTGTTTCGAGGTAGAGGCTTGCCCTTGGGTAGAGACCTTTATTTTCTTTTGCTGGATAAGTTTTATTTATTTCATTAATATACGATGTTCCTTTGATATCTTGCACATTTTTAATAATAGAAATCCCATTAGCAAGAGATGTAGTCACATTTCCCATCATGTCATTTAGATTTTTTGTGTCACCTTGTATTTCACAAGGGTCTCTTATTGTTATATACTTTTCACTTTCTCTATAACCCTTGATTTCAATTGTTTTGTTGGATATAATTCCTCCAATTTTTAGATCCTAATTTACCACTAAAGTGTTGGTGAGTTCTATCTTTTTGTCATGTCCTATATCAATTAAATTTTTCATGTTTATTGAGAAGACTTTTCAGCGAAAATCACATCATAATTCATTTGTGATGCGTTTCAAATAAACTAGTGTGGTTCATCGCCAGGGAAATGATCATCATAACTTGTCGTGACAATGAACCACACTCGTTGGTTCAAAACGCACCACAAATGAATTATGATGTGATTTTCGTTGAAAACTCTTCTCAATAAACATGATGTGGATCACAAAAGCCTAAATTCAACATTTTTCATGTTGTCAAGAATTGGTTTGACTTGTGGCTTTCCTTTCTCATTTTTTATCTTCTCAGACTCTTCATTTCGCAATTTTTCATACTGTGCTCATTTAAGTTCTTCCTTGGACTTCCACTGCTCTGTTAATTCTTTAGCATCCCTTTCCTATTTTTCTAAGTCTCCTCTCAAATTTTCTTCATTTAATTTCTTCTATTCCAAGGTATCCTTAATCCTTTATATCTTTATTGCCTTAATTTGTTGGTGGACCAGTAATTCCTAGCCAAACTCCTTTCTTTGTTTATTTTTTGTTTCTTATACTTCCTTCTATTATATTTCATACCCTAAATATTGTTCTTTAAGCTAGCTTGAATGATCCTCTATCTAACCTCTTCCTTCAATAGTGCCTTTATATTTCCTTGTTTCTTCAATGATGTTGGGCATGGTAACTTGGTTTATCAATTTGATCTGTATGTTCACAAACAAATTTTTATAGATGCTGCTGCTTATATTACTTCCTCCAATTATATCTTCTTTCGAATCCCGTGTATTTTCCATGAATATATCCTCTTTCCAGGCCTCATGAAAATAAGGCGAACTCAAGGATATTTATTCAACATGTTTAAGGGCCAATCATTTGGGATCATGCCCTTTGAACTTGCCTATTTTAATATATATTCTAACTTTACTTCAACTTCATTGTTAATGTATTAAGTGTGTTTGACCAAGTGGTATTAATCTAGAATTCATAAGGAAAATATCCTCCTTTTTATCCTTAGATAATGGGTTGTGTTAAATCACTGCATGACGGTCTATTAGAATATCTAACCTATAACCAACATATCTGGAACATAGACATGTGAAACTTACGGTGAAAAATGGATCAATATATTCTAATATAAGTGTGGTCATCCTCTAGATATTAGTTTTCTATATATAGACTAACATGTATTTTTTCTCATTTGAAAAATTTGCGACACTCTTTCCCAAAAAAAACATTGTAAATCAATGCTACAAGAAAATCACATATATGAGAATGTAACCTTTTATGCTTGTTATGCTAGAGAATATTGAAGAACACATGCACAAGTTGGTTTAAAATTTTCCAATTAAGTTATAACCCTATGAAAACATTATTTTGCACATATCACATTAAGAAAATTTGAAGACATGTAAAATGTACATGTTGAACGTGCTTTGTGGTTTTAGGTTTATGTAATATTTTCATTAGGATACTTGGAGATAATGCCTCCCATGTTGAATATTTTCCCTACATCACTACAACATAATTCTTCAGTACATATGATTCCAAAATCCAAGAGCAATCCATTTTTTCATATAGCTAAAAAATAAAAAAATTGAGGTACATATAATGTACCCTTAATATATAAATGGAGTACCTACCTCCTATTTTATTGAACAACCTTTCATCTTCCTTCCACCAATCGGATAAAATTTTGCTGATATAACAGTTTTCATTGAAACCCACCACAAAATATCTCTCAATAAAAACCTCAACATCTCATATTTTATAGTAATTGCTTGTGGCAAGAAGTTTGTAATACATTCTCATTTTTCATTCTTTGTGGTATAAATTTCACAATTAGTATTCTTGATTATCCATTTTATTGATTCTATATAAGGGAAATTCTATGTACTTGCTATAGTTCAATGTAACCCCAAATATTAGATGAATTTGAAAACTAATTTTTCTATTGCACAAAGTTCAACATCACTATGTGTTATTGAACTTAGGTATTCCTAGTTCTTAAATTTGAGAAATAAATAATTTCAATTGTGGTTCTAGATGTTTATATTGATTATTACTACTATATCGGCATTTGTGAAAATTTAAGAAAATTTCCTCCAATGAAAAGGTATGACCGATTCTAGTCCTCTCATGGGATAAACTTCTCTATCCTCTATAACAATAAGATTGGATGTTTTTGTTGAATATTCTTCCTTAGATTCTTGTTTAGTTGGTGAGTTATATACTTTGGTCTTCTTCGGAGTTATTTTTCCAATACCAATTGACTTTTAAAGGAATTACACAAAAGATAGAGGTATAACCATATTTGATAAAAAAGTAAAAGTGTCTTACTAGATTGTGAATAAATTGATATCAATAAATTTAAATTTAGATCCCTATTATAGAACCAATGTTGTACCACTCACTTTATTTGCAAACTTTGGAGTTAGAAGTGATGGACTTTATTATTTGTAAAAAACTCAAAAGATAATGCTTGAACTAGTCACGTGAATGTCAATTTTAGAGACACAATAAGTTTAAATAATTAAAGGCACACTCATGAGAGTTAGATTTTGAAATATCTCATCCTAAATGTCTAAATCACCATTAATTGTTTATGGAATGTGTAATTAAGATAGAAATCAAGTTATGATGGGATAAAAAATCAATCAATTTGGCATAACTCATTGCAGTCACTAGCGTTCAACAAAATGATTAGCTTATTACCTTATACGTGAGTTTTTGCAAAGTGGAGGAGCATATTGTAAAGCGTTTTCTCGCCAGAATTGAACACATTTTAGTCCTCTCATTAGCCTTTGGTGAGATTTGTAAATTTTAGAAGGAAATATTTTTTTATTTTTTTGCCAATTATTGATCATCTCATTTCAATAGTTAGTTTTGAATTGAAAAATATTAATTTGTAGAATGACAAGTCATATATGAAGAGGTGATGTGGTATGTACAAGAATTGATGTGGCTAAATACTTGGTAAATTAAGTATGATACTTTGGCATGGTTCTTGGCATGGGTTGTTTATATGTGAGATGGAAAAATCGATAGATGAGGTCTTACATTGATTTATCAAAGCGATGGTTAGGATATATTTTGAGAATTGTGGACAAAGATCCATTAGTATTGATGAAATTTCTAATGGTATTTTCAACCATTCGATAATATATACCAATCACTGATGCTTCATCGATGATCAAAAGTGTTCTCTAGGAGACATATTTTTTCAAGTTATGAATTTTTTTTTAATCATCCATGCTCTCATCAACAATAAACAAGTTATGATAGATTATATTGGTAGATACTTTAAGTGATAAACTAGTTATGACAAATTATATTAGTAGATACGTTAAATATTGCATTGATCAGCGACAGTGTCATCAATGATCAACAAATTTTATGAATTTCCATCCAATATATTAAACCAATTTCACTCACCAGCAATGAACCCATTTACAATTAATGATTCTTCTCAAAATTTTAAACGTCATAAATTAAATGATTATTTCGGTGACTAATGATATCACATACACTTTACAAAGACATGTTTCCATCAATTTCATTCTATCTATATTTTTTCATTGAGGGGACAGGATTTTCCTTATAATTTTTAACGCTTAGTTTACTTAAAAATATGATTAAGGAAAAAATGAGTGAAATAAAAAGTATGCTATGAAATTAGTGGAAATAATATCAGGAACACGGTGAGGAATAAAAAAGTGATGACTTAAGTTTGGAAAAAATGAAACGGTATATTCAACACTCAAGAAATGGTAAATCATGGGGTGAAACTAAATTCTCCGACCACATAGCCTCATCATTATTTGAAGTTTCTTGAATCAATATGGCACCCATAGTTATAAGTTATTCATATATATAAATATATATGACCATACACAACCAATCATGTTATCATGGGATATGTTCCAATTCATTATCTTTCAAACCATCTTATTAATGATTTATATCAACAAAATATCCCACATAGAAAATATTTCTTGATTATATGTCATTCCTTTTTAACATTTAGATAAATTAATCACCTTTATAAAATTTCCTCACTTCCAACAACTTTCCATACTTTTGATGAATCTATTTTGATATTGTATACCTTTCTCCCCTAATATAAAGTGTTAATAGCCTTGGAATGTTGGAAAATGTAACTAGTTTCAGTGTTCATAATTGTCATTGTACTCATGTCATTATGTATGTCTTATGTTACAAGAAAAAGAATAAAGACAATTATTATTTTTGAACATGGGTTTCATGCTTCATTTTGATGGTCACCTAGGTCAAGCATGCTCTTGATTCTTCTAGGGTTTGTCATGTCAAAAGATTATTTTTCTTGAGTCAAAAGAGTCCTTATCATTTGTATAAGACTCTGTTGGGGAAGTTGTAACATGAAAAATATATTAATTATGAGTCTCGAAAGTCCTAAGAGTATCCTAACACAAGTTGGCCCTGGCAGTTATAATTTGGCTTCAAGAAGGAAAATTGACCTCATGAAAAGCCTATATATAGGAACATATTTGAACTCATTTGTCACCAATTTGATCTCTCAAAATAAGATCGACTTGGAAGCTTGAAATATCAAGAAATATAGAGCGAATTTTTATGGAAGCAAGAAGAAGTCAAGAAGAACAAGAAAAATTTATTTTTTGGCCATTTTCTCTCACACATGCGAAAAGCTAGGATTTCAATAGCACCTACAGGTCTGAAGTTACAGGTTGAAGCTGGGGGTGGAAGTTGAACCTAGAGGTTGCTTGAAGAAAAAATGGCTTTTTTTGTCTTAGTTAAGTTAATCTTTGACCTCATTGGAAGGGATTCTTGAAGGGATGACTTGGTGGTTGGAGGAGGACTTGCTTTAGGGTTTTGTCTCTTGGTTTTCTCATTTGAAGGAAATTCTATAAGAAGAGAGGATGTTTTCTAGGCTTTCCCCTTGGAGGGGTTTTTCCATGGCTTTGAGCCTAATATTTGTGTCCATTGTCTTTGTCGTTTTTTCTCTTGATAATTTTTTAATGAGAATATCTAATCAAGAAACATGAGAAGATAAATAATGTCCACAACCAATTATTAAGGTTAAGAAGAAATTGCATTAATAGTTTCCCTATTGCATTCTCCAAAATGGTATCAAAGCTACGGTGAATAATAGAAGGTAGATGGAAGATCATCAACAGTTTGCTTGTCAAGGGGAATCGTTTGCAAAAGGTCACAAATAAAGAAGAAGAAAACCTATTAACCTTGAAGGAAGATTACTACATCAAGCTTTCATTGAAGAAGACTTCATCATCAACCTCTCATTGAACAAAGGAAGAACAATTTCTCGTTGGAAGTTCTCTACTGTACTTCATCATATTGAAAATGAAGGAAGCAACATGGAGCATTACGATCATCATTCACTCTTTTAAGTTGTTCAAAGACATTATTATTGAAGGCATCCTAGAAGTTATCATTCTAGGGCATCTTTTGAAGTCTCCTTCTAGGTCTTCAAAACATCAAGATAGTTGGAGACATCATTAAGAAAGAGGACTCTTGGTTAAAAAAGTAAGAGTTATATTATCTTCTATATCTCAATATACATATCACATGGCTACATTTTACAAAGAAATAAAAAAGCTCCTTGGATTAGTCAATTTCCTACCATGGAAGAAGAGGATTGACTTTGAACTCATAGAAAATTAATTCATTGTGTGTGTCCTTGGAGAAGTAGTTGTACCTGACAAGGAGAAGACTCAAGAGTTAGTAAAGTAAAATAAGTGATAATCAAGGGCAAAAAGGATTATTGTAGAATCTATTAAGGATCATCTTATACCCTCTATTGTTTATTTGAAGATATCCAAGGCTATGTATGATAAGTTGGTACAATTATAACCTATAAGTACATTAGGTCAAAATATTTACTTGAGTAAGAAACTATATATAATAAGGAAATAAAAGGATTAAGACATGGCCACTCATCTCATGAAGGTATCACAAATAAAGGATCAACTGCAAGGGCTTGGGGAAATTGTTTCTGACTTTGAAAAGAAAATTTGTGTATTAAATGCTTTTCCACGAGATTGGAGAAGTTTTGCAACTAGAATCTATTGTAAAGAAGGATACTACACCTTTTGATGAGTTGTGGGCTCAATATGTCTTGGAATAATCAAGGATTACGACAAAGGATGACACCAAATCAAACGAAATGTCTCAAGTGTTTATTGCATGGTCCAAGAAATTGAATAAATGAATGTTTGGAAATTCTAAGAAAAATACAAATATGTCCAAGGTCAAAATATTTGGATGTAATGAATATGGACACTTTAAGAGGGATTGTCCAAAAAATAAATATAAGAAAATAAAAGAAAGAAGTGAATCTCATATAGTTGAAGAGAAGGAAGAACTTGAGAAGAAGTTGAACACAGAAGACCACAAGGATCTCTACTATTAAAGGAAGTCTCATCTTTGTGAGGTTCTTTATGAAATTTTTCTTTCTTTTATTAAGTAGAGTAGCATGAATTATTGTATACTCTAGGAGAATCTTGGGTTTTTTAAAAGCATGGAATCATAAATAAAATGATATGACAGAAGAGAAATTAGAATCTACCTAATTAATTTCTTTGGGAAATATCATCTAGTTTAAAAGGAATGAGAATATTGGTACCATTTTGCATATTATAGTTCATCGAAGCATTTTCTAGGAAATTGTTAGAAGTATTCATTTTGAAAAGATCATTATTGGAAGGAGGATTGTGACATGACTAGTATATACTCCAACTAGTACGGAAACAATACTTCTAAAGGATGAAGGAATGTAGATGGTCAAGTTATAGTGTGAAGGGCATAGTGAAATTATTTTTACTCCTACGAAAGGGGACCTATTTTGACAGTTATAAGAATCAAACGCATTCAAGAAATGATGGCTAGATGATTATATGGAAGAAAAGGTATGCATATTTTAAGTAAGTCTTCTCTAAGGTAAGGTTCCTATCTACAAGAATATTGCAGAAAGAGTTCAATATAAAAGTGTTCTCAATAAGTCTTCCATATGACTGCAGGATGCTTGAAAGTAAATATTTGGCATACTATGAATGAATTGAGATGAAGAATTTCTCACAAGATTTCATGTCAAAAAAATAACAATGTTGATAAACATCAAGTATAGTCTCGAATGATGAATCTAAGGAAGACTTTGTATCTTACAAATTATTTTGATCCATGGGCACCATGATTGAAATGGATGAATGGATAAGGATGCCAGTACAATGTGGAGATGGATCATGCAAAAGGTTGTTGATCTCAAAAGGTACAATTAAGAAAATACTTTGATGAAAGGGCCATCATGATAAGGTAATTATGATATTTAATATTTTATTTAAGGTAACTCAAGTGATTTGAGTGTCTTGGGGTTTGCATGTTCACTCTCGAATATGACCCATTATATAAATAGCTTTCACATTTTTACCACAATGGAAATACAGTTGATTCATTGCTAAACAAGATATATTGTTATTTCCACTGTGTCATTGAATATAAGCTATTTTGGTTATTAACTATTCAAGTCTAGCGGTGGATTTAATCTCATCCACAACAAACTATCTGAGCTTAAACTATCATACAAGCTTATTGGTGTTAATTTTTTTATTATTATCTACAACTTGAATTTTATTGAAACTATTTTAATAAAATGAAATTCATTAGTTGAACCAAAAGAAGGTACATGAAGATTAGTTAGTGCTTTGTTAGTATTTTTCTAGGTGTTTTTTTGGCACAAATAACCACTCCTCATCCATTATTATTTATTTGGCTATATCAACCAAACATTTTGCATCGACATGAATCCTATTCAATTTGTCCTCACATTAAAAAAGCCATGATCTTAATTTCCCTTAGCCCTCTAAATTTTAGCAATAGATTTGGTCGAGTTCAATGTTGTTGATCACTTATCCTTTCACCATAGTACTATGAGCCTAACTTGGAAATTGTCCCCTACGATCCAAAAGTTTTAAATTTTTCTCTTTATTTAATGTTAAGATTCACCCCTCATCATAGGTAATATTTTCCTTTCCTCACATGCACCTTAATTATTCCTCCAAATTTATTATCATAATAATTGGACAACATCAAGGAATCCTTAGTACTACATACTCTTATATGTTTTGCGGGATCCATGAGGGGACATATTTAGATTCCATACCTTATATTAGATCCATGATTAAGTAAAATTTACATATTCAAGATAGGAAACATGCAACCCATATAATTATTTGGTTAATCTCCATGCAAACATTAATAATCTGTTGCATCTCGCGTAGTCATGAATCATAATTATAGTACTACAAGTGTAGTCAAAGATGTTAATATCATAAATCTTAAGCAACATGCACAAATTTCTAACCTATCCTCATTAAATGCCATTCTTATGACATGGATAGCATAGAAAATCCATCATTCCCATAATAGAGTTAACTCAACCATCCATATATCTGAGCTGAAAATTTAACAACATAATAATTAAGGATTAACATAAAACATATACCATGCAAGTGAATCCAACCAGAATGGAGGAGAACATAATTAAATCTACTATGTGTACGTATCTCATACAATTCATTTAGTCACTCTCATGGTGAGGAAACTTTATAAAATTTTCTCATAGACAAAATGAAATTATAATAGAGGGGAAAAAACAAAAATACAAAACCTTCCACACATATGAAACCAACTAAAACATCACTTGGAGAGTGAAGAACCACCACCCAACCATGAATCACATATGATTCCCCCTGAGCCAAGGTTCTTTCCATGGGTCAACTACCCTCACTTGATCTATGTAATGGTTATTTAATACCCTCTTTCATGATATAGTTTCCTTTAGCATCGTCCCACTTTTAGGTGGAGTTTTCATCCAATTTCCTAGGCCTTTCTTGGAAACGCTCGCCTTTATCTCCCACAAGGAATTTCCTCATAAAGTCTTGCCTTTATCTCCCGCAAAGATTTTACATTATCCTCGATGGATATTTACCTCCAATTCATCCGATGGATATTTATCTCCAATCCATCCAACTTATCTAAAATGAAGTCTAGAAGCTTATCATGAAATATTTATTCCTATCCCATTCCTCAATGGCATTTTGCAAGAATCTTATCTCTTGGTGTCTCACTTTTCGAAGTGATTTATTTATTAAGTTATTTATTAATATATTTTCTTTCCATATTACATGTCACACCTATCTTTCCTCATATTAGGTTTACAATAGTTTAACACACAAGGGACAGGTGTTACAAGTACATCCTAATGTCAAACAAACTATCCACTATTTGTTTGTAAAATTATATCCTTACATTCTCTTTTTTTCTAATGGAAATTCCTTTGTAACACCACTCCCTTGTGTGCTAAATTATTGTAACATAAGTTGAGTTAAAGCTAGGTGTGATATCCCCCCTTGTGTGTAAAATGAATGTAAACCTAAGCTGAGGAAATCTAGGTGTGATACCTTCCTTTGTGGGTCAAACTATTATAAACCTAAGCTGAGGAAAGCTAGGCGATATGTAATATGAAAAGAAATTTTGTTATTAAATAAATTTATAAAATATATTAGTTGGAGGGTGGAGCAGCAAGAGAGAGGAGATTCTTTGCAGATCCCATTCAGGAATAGGATAGAGATGAATATTTCATGACAAATCTTCTAGATGTGATTCTAGATAAACTTGGATGGATTGGAGATCCATCAGACATAAAAGATTTGCGGGAGATAAAGGCAAGATTTTATAAGGAAAAACCTTGTGGAAGATAAAGATGAAATTTTCTCAAAAAGACCTATGCAAATGAAAAATTGATAAAAGTGGGACACCACTAATGGAAACTAAATGGTGAAAGAGGGTATTAAATACCTAGTGCATCGATTAATTGAGGACAGCTGATCCTTGGAAAGAACCTCCGCTAGGGGGGAATCAGTGCTGATTCATGGTTGGATGGTGGTGCTCCTCCCTTCAACTGAGGTTTTAGTTGGTGTCATATGCGAGGAATGTTTTGTATAATGATTCTTACTCTCTCTCTTTATTATAGTTCCAGTTTGTTTATGAGAACAGTTTTTAAGTTTCTTCACCATGAGAATGTTTGAGTGAATTTCATATGCTTATGTATTAATAGATTTAATGGTGTTTCACTCTAAGCTAATGAGATTCACTTGCATGGTATGTGATTTATGTTAATCCTTACTTGTTATGAGATTAAATCATTTAGCTCAGATATACTAATCGGTGAATTTATCTCTCTAATCGAATGATGTATTTTCTTATGCATGTTGCATTCGAGTGTGAAGTTAACTATAGAAGCATATTTAGTGGGTAGGAGTTCTAGTACCCATTCACGGTAGAATTCACATGTGACACTTATTCATAAATAGATTACCTGTGCTAATGTTTTTCTTATGAGAATGATTGCAGTTTTATATATGTGATTCCTTTCACATTCAAGAGAAGAGTTAATACTGGAATCATAATATGTAGTTGTAAATACTATGTTTATGAGGAGATCATATATAAATATACCTGATCATCTTGAATTTAATAAAGGAATATAGTATGCTTATAATTTCTGAAATTGGTGATTGCTTATGCAAGAAGAAGATTTGTGGAAATAATGCTTCTCATTGTATGACCAATGGTTAAATTATTCGTGTTTTCATGTCAATAAGACTACCTCCACTTAGGCTAATTCTAGCTAGTTATGCATGTGAATGAAAGGTTGGCCAATAACATATTGACTATGTGTACAAGACTATGATCATGATGTACGACCATGATAGCTATAGTAAACTTAGATTAATATCCATTAATGTTTGCAAGAGTTATTTTAGAGTTTTATGGTTGCATGTCATGATTTATTTCCTTTCTCCAAGTTGAGATTAAGCTTAAGGGCTAATTTAAGTGTGTGAGATATGGTTCATTTTCTTGCTGGTTTTCAGTAGCAAAGTTTTGAGTATAGTTTCCTTGATGATTACTGTGCATGTAATGATCTGGTTAACTCCACGTGTGAGTTCATTGGAATTTAACTATATGTAAAAGAAAATTTAATTAATGGAGCTAAGTAGCTATTTTTCTGTGGTAGGCCCAAAGGGGTATGTTACAAATGGTATCGGAGAGATCAAGTATCAGACTTGTGGCCTATGGGCCAATTCGCCTCTACGGAATATGAAAGTGGGAAAACCAAATAAGATAAATCACCCACAAATTAAAATATGAAAATAGTTAAATATTATTTTACTCCCAATAGTAAAATAGAGTCACATTTATATTTTTCTCCACTATATACATAACATTTCAAAGAAGATGAAAGGGATGGGGTGTTTTATGCAAATTAAAAATACCAATGAATTTCTTAACTTCCTAGGTGAATAATAAGACAAGTCATCTCTCAAGGTAATGCTGGAATAGACAGTTTGTATCAAGTTGATTTTAAAAGAAGGACTGCATCCAAATATGTTGCTTCTCTATGAACTGCATCCAAAGGCTGCACTATTATAGATGTGTGAGACTACGTAAGAAGGACCCTTTAAAATCAAAAAAGAAGCATGAAATAACTCCTTGCATTGTTAGAAACGAGAGAACACCGGATTTATTCCGAACACCTACCTTAAAGATTGATACCTTGGGATCGATATATAGAATATATATATCAGTGTCACAATTCTGTACTTTTGAAGGTAAGGATCTTTTGATGCCAAATTATGTGTTGAAATTTTTTATCTGGGGAGGATTATTTAGTTACTTTGTCGATTTCTCTATTGATTTCTCTGTTGCAAACCAGCGGTGAAAAAAAAAAAAGAATTATCTTTGCACAAGTGAAACCGTCACACATTGTTTCAGAATATGTTGAAATCATCCCACATTTCAAAGTAACCATGAATTTTATTACTCCTTAATTTAATAAACAAACCAAAAATGATGACCAAAGGATGATGAAAACAAGATGCAACTTATGAATAAAGTCTTGAATATTTAAAAGCGACTTGTCAATTGTGATACAGACTTTAAATAAGACATGACATGACTTGTCAACACAGGCATGATAAGAATGCGACACATTTTTAAGGGACAAATCAATTGTATTCCATACTGGAAATCAATTGTATAACTCTTTATAGAAAAGTAATTTGCTATATATGCCCAAATCTAATGAAATTAATTCGATGGATTAGAAAAGCAATGATCCTGCTTCCTTTGGACTCCATTATTCACAATTCACCAGCAATTGTAAGTACCAAATTACTATGTAGAAAAGGACTCCATAGAAATGAATTTCAACCTCAGATTGAACCTATCAATGAGGAACAAAATGGAAGAAACATGTGATGCCCCACACGATGGCTTTTTCCCTACAGTTGGGCAATGAATACGGTGGTGTGGTGTCTATGTTAGTGTGGAAGGAACACTGGTCTAGGTAATCAAAAAGAAGAAACTCTAACGACTGTTGTTTCTGTTTTCTTTTCCTCGAAAAAAAAGGAGGCAGCAATACAAACCAAAAAACAGAAAAAGGTTGTAGTGCTATAATGTCACTTTATCAAAATTTTGGGAGATAATAAAGTTGCTAGGAAGTTCAGAGAAAATCCGAGATCCAGCTTGTTGTCTTCTGTCGATAAGGAGTCGTATGCAGGGAAGGGATAAAGACTATACTACACTAATCAGATTAAGCAATAAAACATACTACTATAAGTAGGTGTGACATGTTATGCAAAGGTAATCACGATGTTTTCTAAATAGAAATTTGGATAGGATGAGAACAAATATTAGTAGAATAAGGTGTGGCGGTAAACTTTCATTCCGATTTTTAGGAAAAACATGATTAGTAACTAACATTTCCTGCTTCACGGTTTGCTTTAAGGACATTAAAATGACTTTTCAAATTTTCTTAGTTCATCTTGAGGAGCTCTAGGAAAACATTACAAATTCAAAACCCCTCTTACTCCCAATACTGATTGAAGATGACAGAATAAATTCTGATGTTGTTAGGTAATGAGGATTTGGTTCATGCTATTGCACTTTCTCTCTCTGAGGGAGAACAAAGAAAGGCCAATAGCAGAGGGGGAAGTTCTGAAGTGGACAATGATGAAGAACCTGCTAGTGCTTTACAAGCAAGCTTGGACATTCGATTTCCCCCAAAAATGAGTGAGAAGGCAGATCTCATTATACCTTACAAACAACATAGATAAGATTTTTAATCAATTTCTTTTGTTTTAGTTTGAGAAAGTTGGATCATTATATATGCATGGACAACATATTATATAAAAATTATTTTGGCATTGCAAATTTTGGCTACGGAAGACTGGACGTCTCCAAACTCTCCACACCAGGAGAAATTTCTGGGTGTTGCGGATATAAAGGTGAATGTGCATTGAGTACTTTGGCAAGGGAGTTTAGCATAATTCATATCAAAGGAATCCCATGGATATGGTAGTTTTCGTACTCCCGGAAGAGTTTAATAAAACTCGAGGAAGATAGCTTTGACTGTGAAATGGGATGTGAGAACCAAGAATTTCCTCTGCCCTCATACTACCTTGTGTCCTCACAAATTAAATTATTTTTCATAGCCATTTTAGCAGGAGATCACAGTATCTATGTAAATGTGATAGATTTATAAATGCCAGCAATCGACTAAAGCATTTAGCATTATAGATATTTTAGGAGTCCCATTAAAAAGGCTCTTAATATGAACAAAGTAAAAAATAACAGTTAGCAACCAGATCCTCCATTAAAACAAGAATTTTAAGAATCATCGATAGGCTTTTGTAAAGGATACACAGTAAAAAAATTTGGGGGGTTTGTGGGGTTGGCCTAAAAGTTCATTTTCCACATGGGTTTTGTAGGAATGAATCTCCAAGTTTATATTTAACGTGCATTTTACTGTGTTGAAAAAAGCAAGTTGTATTAGTTTCATTTTTCTTTCCATTATACCCTATGTTGGGTTCCTGGCACCATCCACATGCAGTTTTTGGATATTGATGTGTCAGTTTTTTTCTTTCGGGTGGAACAATTATTATCAATTAATTCCTCTACCAAAAAGCTTATTAAAATGGTAAGGCCACGTCATCAGAAAGATGGGAAATGGGTAAACTTGTTACAATTTAGGATAAGGGTAACTAGATATCAGATTCTTTAGTGATTTTGGTAAAATAAGGTCAAATTGAAGCTTCCGAGGTTGAAATAATGAATACCTACCATGCACGTGATTATCCTTCGCCATAATATTCAACACTGACATGAAATCAAATAACTTTCCCGCATGCAAAAATTTTGGGTTGTGCATTTTTAATAAATAATAATAATAATAATAAGAGTGATTTATTTTGATTTCTATTTAGACTTCCACTGAAATTTATGTTGAGTTGGAATACAATAGCTCATAAAAATTGATTTCTTAGTCTTGAAATCCCCGTCAATAAATTTTGTAATGCATGGTGGTTTTTTATCTAATAGAGACTAGATAGTCGCCAAATGTCGTAATGAAATTGACTGTTTCAAAGCATTCAGAAACTGCTTCTAAATTTACATAAATCATATAAGATACTTGGGTATTTAGAGTTCAATAATCAACATCATGTTGTACGAGAGATAATATTTTTGCTATAATAATTTAAACAAAATCTATGTGCTGAGGTCCTTGAATGCAATAGAAAAATTTAAACTCAAGCATTTCTTAGCCTATCTTGACGACCATGAGCATACATATTCATTGGAGAGCATTAGATTAAAGAAAAGAAACTTGGGAGAGTGTTGATATTTTTTTCATGTAAATGGTGAAGAATATAGAGTTGGAATTACTAATATATAGTGTAGGGCATATTTTTACCGATAACATTGAATGCGTTTAGGTTCGCACTGAGTTTATTCCTTGGTGTGAGAATTAGAGGCATTTCAGTGCAAACACTGTATTCTTTTCTTAATACCAAATAGTGCATTTATTCTCTAATGGAGCAACATTGTCATTTAGGGTTTTTTGCCCTAATTCATTGCAATGTTTAGTCATTCGTACAAGGTTTTAATGCAGTAAAATTGGTTGATATGCTGGTCACAGAGATTTCAGAAATATGCAAACTCGTTGTTTACTATTCTCCTATATAGTAATGCACATTGTTTGAGATGTTGTAGCAATCAAATTATGAAATAAGAAATTCTGATGGGAGTAATGAATGATGTAGGGATGTTTTATAACCTAAATGTAATTATAACCTATTCATGCTATATGAAAATCCTTATAACTGACCCATTGAGGCCTACTTAACTATCTTCCATAATAAACAAATGGCGAAAAAGGAAGATGATAGATTGGGAAGATTAATGACATAGGATATTATACTTGTGGTGAGAGAGGTATGATGATGTTATGATAATCATCCACTCTTGAATGTTTTATAGCATAAGAAACCATTGATACAGTGCAATTAACAAGGTATAACAATTAATAATTACCATCATGTCAAAGTTATGCACATATTGTAGTTCGCTACTATGTTTTTATCATAACATCTAATGTAAAGATGGTTACAGAAGAGGGCTTACCCTGTTAGGTACTAACCATGAGCCTCTGTAAATAAATATGACTTTTTGTTATGATATGGTTAGTATATGGATTTTGAATGTGTTATGTATTAAGAGATGGTTATCTCGAGAATGTTGACTAAGAAAGCTTGTGAGCATTTTAAACATTGATGTAATTGACATATATCATCATGATATTAACATTATATGTAGTTTCAATAGAGGAAGTCGATGTTTGCATCATTGTTTTATTATTGTCTAATACATATACTCATGCATTGTCATGGATTGTTTGGTATATTGTTATCATAAGCCTAGTTAAGGGGTCATCAATGTAAACTTGTTGTGGAAAGAATCATGCTAAAATATACACATAATAATGAGGCATAAGAATTTTCCATGTAAACACATGGGTGTACAATATTATAGCCTTATAACAATATTGTAGTTATCAAGCATCCATGGCATGAAAGAGTCTTGAGTTTAATGGATTGTTGGAATTTTCTTGCAACGCATGATGAATTCCAGTATTGGTCTTGTTTTGTTAGGCAATTTATATAGAAATAATTGTACAACAACCATAAAGATGTGGTTACACCAAAGCCTATAAAATGTGAGTAATTTGCAGAAGAAAACAACATTATTGATAGAATGATCATGTTGGTAAAGTATAGTGCAGAGTGGTTAAGTTTTTTCAACATAAAAAGGGCGATAGTAAATAACCCGAGATAAATAATTTAAGAATGAAGTATTAAACTAATGATTATTAAACTATGAGTTAATAGTCTACTTAAGATGCAACTATGCATAAATACATACTATATTACTCATATTGTGTTACAACCACATGAAATCTGAAAATTGTAACATGCCAAAATAAATATCTAATTAATACTAAATTCAAATCAAAGTGCCACTTACCTAGCCCAATAAACATGTAATTAATAAAAATAAATTCAAACTATGAATAGTGCTTACTTGTGGTAGAAGTAGGCTTACCGCAACAAGGTTTTAGGGACGACTCTCCACCCAACCGTAGGCGCCATTGCGCAAGGTCTTACTACAACTGGCCACCCCCGAGCCCTCAATCAACGTACTACTGCCAGTGACTCCTATGTCTTAGAACACCATTCTCCCAAGAGAATGAAAGATAGAATCTTGGAATGATGGAATGCCTCCCATCCTCCTCACCATCTAGTAAATAGAACAAACATTAGATGGGAAACCACATGTACACACTCCATGTGTCTACACTCGACTTTTTTTTTAGCTTTCTTGTTTTATTTCTTTACTTTTCTTTTGATTTTTAGCTTTCTTGTTTTATTTTCTTCTTTTTGATAGTTTTCTTGTTTTATTTCTATTTATTCTTATTTAGAGCTTTAGTATGGTTATTACTATTTTATTTTTTATTATTTTTATTTATTTTCTTGTATTATATTTTAATATCATTTATTAAGTTAACATTATGATTTATTATTTTTATTATATTATTAAGTGATTTATTTTTTTAATTTATTATTTATTATTTATTATTAAGGGGGGGGGATATTACATACTCTCCCACTTTAAGGAACTTCATCCCAAAGTTGAGTTGAATTATTAGTTATTTACTATTTTTATTATTTATTATTTTATTTACTTCATGTTTTCAACACCCTCTACTGAACTAGTATAACCAACAGGCATCGAAAGTTCCCAACACCCTAGGAAATCTCAAGGAATCTCTGTCATTTTTCCCACTTTCGGCACCAGGCATAAGCCCGACCTAGTCTGTATCCTAGTCCAAGGCTGGACCCAAGGCTCGCGCTTGACTCAGACCTCATCTGCCCCAAGGCAAGCATCTGGTCTGGTACTCAATGACCTCAGGCATCTTGCAAGGCTAGCCCACTCCTTCCACAACTACTAAGGTGCACAACTCCAAGCATCGAAGTCTTTTACATCCCTTCCAGACTTTGGCATCCCAATCCAATAATAGGCACCTAGCTTAGAACATCAGGCACTTAGCCTCCTCAAGATGGTCCCATAGCTTTTCAAGAGCTATCCATCAAGAGCTATACACAAGACAAAGGAACCACTGGCATATGTAGTGTTGATTGAGTTTTGTCCCCAGCCCATATGTTGTTACTTATTCTCCCTTGTGCATATGGGCTCGCATAAAATCATCAAATAAACTGACTCTCTCAGCCCATTTGTGGAGTCCTATTAATCATCACGCCCCAACATGCAACCAATGCATTAACCATACCATCATAGTATCATAGGATATAATCCAAATCCCATGCCTTGCATGTCATCTTGAGAATATTCACCAATGTTAATGGCAACGTTATGACTAATAACGAACTGTATGTTCATGCATATCATAAATTTATACGCAACTATCACATTCTTCACCTTATGAACTCTTATGGCACATTATGCATATCATATCCATCATGAGTATTCAATACTTATCATCACGTAGTAAATGAATATGTCAATATGAGTTGACTTACGCATATCGCTATGATCGTATGGATACATTAACACTATAAGAACCATATGTGCATCATTATCCTCCTACCATGATATCATGAAACATCATCAATATGTTTTCAACAAGTTTTCAGTTACTTTTCAATAATCATTTCCACATATTTCTACTAGGGATTTGATCATTTACGCCAATGATAAAATCATTGTTAAATTTCACATGAGCCTCATCATCTTGGGTCTTAATCTCTCGTTATATATTCTTCCTTCCCCAAGGAAATTCTGGTGAAATTCATTGTTTAAGATATTTACTAGTTATTCCATCATCATCTATTCAAAATTAAATTTCCTTGATTTACATCCATTTACCCTTTGGCTTACTGATTCCAATACCGCTATATGTAATTGCATATAAAAATTATTTCATCATGAATTAATTTTATATCATGCTTAATTTACTTGCACGAGAATTTGTTGATTCATGTTGACTTATTTAACAATCAGCACTTCATCGACAGAAATATTTTCTTATCTCGTCAAGTTTGGCAGGTTCGTATCTCAATGCCATTTGATTTTTTTATCATAAAAGACTCTTTCTTAAATAGTATCACTATTTTAGATTTTGAAACAGTTGGAAACACTACTAAAATCATTCTCCATTTAAATCTGAGGTGTTATGTGGAAACAACCTCTTTTAACTTTATGGGAACTCGTACTCATGAAACAATGAGTGAAAACTAGTCCAGTACAACCTCTATTAATTGACTTTCACTTCTTTTGTCACTATCTACACAATCCTTCTCAAGGTATCCTTATAAAATTTCTAGCAACATTCCTTCCTATATCTTCCTCGTTTATTATCACTTGGTCACCATGCAACTTCACATCTTCACATTTTTAAAAGATGTAGATCATCATTATGACTATTACCCATCATGTTTATCGCTCCACTCATCAATACCTTTCTTCTTGATATAACATCCCTTCATTTCTTCCTACCAGATATTCTTATATATTTTTCTCCTAGTCTTCCATGTCTACTAGCTTAAAAGTGGAAATTTCTTTACTTTATTCTATTTGACTTTAATCCTCACCTCCAGTCATTGTGGTTTCTTTTCCTCCTCTCTTAAACATAGCACCAATATACCTTGGAAATGCTGTTACTATTTCCCAACTTTGGTAATACTTGATAAATAAATTCATTAAGCTGGTTACTAAATGTAATCCTGTTTTAAGACATCCACATAATAAAATTGTCTAGTTCTTCATCCTGTTATCCATAATTCATTCATATAGTTAGTCACCTATGGAAAACTTTGAAATGTGGCCCTCCCATTGTTATAGATGTTGTTATGCACACAACTTATCTTCTCCAATCGTTCTATTTTATCATACCTTCCAGGTTCCTTAAAATGACCTTCATTATTACCATGATTTTTCAACTTCCCTCATTGATTAACAATATTTTCTTCTTTATGTGCGTCATCCTTAGATAGACCTTATAGTGATACCTTTATAGTACCAATTTATTATTATGCCAAACTCTTTCATGAAGTTCTAAAATAGGTTGTCTCTTCTTACTGATTTCTTACTCTTGTTGTGATACTTCTTCTCTATTGCCTTAATTATCTAATCCAAGTTGGCCATAATCACATGAATTATGATTAGTTATCATCCCAAAAAAAGATTGCAAGTTTCTCCTTTCCATTTCTCCTTAGACAACTTTGACCATTATATGCAATTAACCTTGAATCACGAACCTCATGTAACATTACACTCAACATCTGGACTTAATCCAAATTGTACTATTTTCCACTGAGACTAAAAGGTACCATCCATGGTTTATATATATAATATATATAATATATATATATATATATATATATATTATATATATATATACTGCAAACCTAACTGATTCACTCAAAAATGTAGGGGACTTCAATGATAGCTTGATGATGTTTAATATACAAATGATATGAGTAGTAAATGTGTAGATACATATAATCTAAATGGAAATTGCAATGCAAAATTAAATTTATTAGAAGATCATATTGAAAGAGTTGTGTTCTTGCAATAATAGACCAGAGAAATTCCAAGCAACTGCTAAAGGAGAATGAGAACAACAATCCAACCCAAATAATGATCAACATTCAAGGAATGTTATCTCTGTGTTTTTAGATCAGATTGAACAATAAAATAATGAATAGATGCAAGTGAAAAATGATGATCTAAAGATAATAAGATATTAGAGTTTATCCATTGTCAATTGAGACAAATTTCACTATTTTAGAGCACTTTAATTAGTGACAAATTATGCAAATACTTCAAGTGCTATGTAAACTAAAATGAACCGGTGGTGAGTAGTTACACCAGAAATAAAGATTTGTTCCTCCACAAAAGTATGCCAATATACCATATCAATCGTGCAATCTTTCAGAGAATTATACATCGTCAATTATGGGTAGATTATCACCATCCACGATTACAATATTATATGGTTGTAATGGAGAGAGCTATGTCACACCTTTAACCATTGTAGTTGATTTTAGCACTTTTCATTTTATGAAATAGCATCTAGCAACAACTCAAGAAAATCATATAGTGGCTTTTACCATGTAATGAGATTTGTAATGAGAGCAGAGAATCACAGAGGAAAGGGCCGATATCTAAACCAAAGAATCTGTTACAAGTCTATGATGATGCATGAGAAAAACCAATGAGGAACTAATGAGTGCATCAAACTTGAACTTATATCGGACAAACACTTACAATTTATCTTCCAAAATAAATGGTAATACCCCTGGAATTTCAGATCTCACTTCTAATATCATCCTTTTCTAATTATTCTAAAGAAATATGATTCCTCACTTGAAGAAGCATAAAATAAGAACCAATATACTCAGAATTTTTTATTAGAGTATAATGATAATAAGGTTAATAAGTTGTCCTTATTATCAGAGTTTACAAGTTTTAATAAGATATATTTTATCATAAATTATCAACAATCACAATACTTAAACCATAAATTATCAACAATTACAAATTTTGTAGTATAAAACCATTGAAAACATAAGTTAGAAGGTATTAATGATGTCAGAATAAAACTTAGAGAATTGTTTCAATGTAAAATCCAAATTCGAATAAATATTGGTGGCATTATTGTGTTAAGAAGGTACTAGAATTTTGAAAGAAAATTTATTCATCATTATATGTCACCCCAATATTAATTCATGACTTTGAGGATAAAGATAAATTGAAATTTTGTGCTGTAGAGTGAAATATTTAAGTGTCTATTTAAGCAATCATAACTTATGTTAGAAGAATTAAATGGACTGCTTTTAACAAAATAAATTGTTGAACAAATTTATTGAATGTATCTTGATATTATTATGGCTAATAAATGATTACTCTAAGGAAATTTAAGAAATCAAAAAACCAAAGAAATATTCCACACCATAAAGAAGAGACACTGCCACCTAACCCAAAATGGAATCGGATGACTGGGAAGGTTATAACTCCCAAAAATAAAAATAATTTTATTAATAAGATGGCCCGCTTGCAAGCGCACCCACGAAGGAAACACCATATCAAATCCTTTAAATTACAACAATTTCCTGGATAAGACATAAAATCGGTTGCATGTGTACAAAAACCCAATCCCCAATCAACATTTCACATTATGCATCGGGCTGCCCCACAGATGTTAATCAATCGGCCTCGTTGTCATTCACTATTTGGCAACAGAGGTCTGAAGGTTCATCAATACTTTTTCTCATTCATTTCATCGAGCAACGTTGGCCTTTAATGGCTCTTTCCACTAGAAATGACCTGTAGTTTTCCTGGCTTGATAGAAATCCGAAATTTGCATTTATGAAATCCGAAATTGGCTTCTAGTGACAAAATAAAATTCTATTTTATTTGATTCGCTAAAATATTTAGTGAATGCATTAACAAAACATAAATAGATACTCCATTTGTAAAAATTAAAACTTATAAAAATAACAAATAACAAATAACAAATCATATTATATATTATTTTGTTGTGGTATCAGATACCAATAAAACATCATATATAATATATACAACTATAATCAAATAATAAATAAATAAATTAGTTATCATATCAAAACCTGTCCAAGTAGTTCATGGTGTAACAGCATGCCAGACTTGGACAATGAAAATATGATGGACAAAATGAGGTTTTCAAGGATGGAAAGCAAAGCAGTGAGTTTTTGAAATGGAAATTTCGCAGCACAGGGTTTATTTAAAATTGTATCGGATAAAATGTTAGTTCAAGCACAAAATTGGGCATCTACTAATAAGACACTGGGTTCTAATATCCTCACTAAGGACTTAGCCATTTCACAACATCCACGAGTATGGCACATCAATACCCTCTTTCAGATTTATGATTGTGTGGGAACGACGATGTAAGAAGATGTCTGAACTGAGAAGACATGATGATTCTAGCAATGAGCACAACAATTACAAGAACATGAATAATAATAATAATAATACCCTAATGCTTCACATGGTGACATCCAGAATTGCATTGAAACTAAAATAGTTTGAAAAAATGTAATGACATGTATCAAACAAAATCCCAATGATAGCAAGAAATTCGGTCATGTGTTGAGTATTTATCATAATTGATCTATCTGATTTTGTTCCAGAAAATTAGAAATGGGCATTGTAAATTCATGCCCTAAAACCATAAAATCCTAATAGTGGTAGTGAGATCGAATCTAACCGAGTATATCAATTGAATTGCTCGCAGTAGAAAATACTTAGAATAATAAAAAATCATTTGAATTAAAAATCATTTGAAATCCCTTTTGCAATGAAAAACCGGATCTCCATTCTGCCTCCCCTTAAAGTACTGTTTCCGTCTACTAGAGGAAGAGTCATGGTTTCCCTCCCCAAACAGAGAAGAAGAGCAACGAATACAACAAGGAAATGCAGCGCCAGATGAGAAACCCATATGAATATCATCACGACCTAGAAATGGATTACATTATCTATCACATTCTAATGAATATGAGACTAAAATTAAATTATTCCGCTGAAGAATTTAATTCTACGGACAGCATAAACAATCACAATCGGATATGGACTGCTAAGCACGAAGACAAATCGTAGTCCAGAACAATGAAAATACGCGCAACATAACCATTTCAGAGGGTATAAATAGAGTTCTTCGTCCCCGAAATCTAGAGATTCACATTGGTTCGCTTAGATTTCAGACCCCATGGCCGATTTTGGAGCTACATGAAAAATAAAACGTCCTATGTACCTTCAAATGCATCAAAACCCTAAAAAATAAAAATAAAAATAAAATCGAACGAAAATGATTGTAGATTAGCCCAAAAAGATCTTGAAAGGGTATCTAGCTCCCGAAAGGAAGCATCCTATAATTACCTTCAAAACAAGTCAAGTTAATTATCTTGATAATATATCTTATTATATTATATATATATATATATATATATTATATATTATTTTTTCTTTTTTCTTTTTCTTTTTTTCTTTTTTTCTTTTAGAGATGACCATAGGCCCTAAGGGTTGAACCACACTCTGATACCATATGTAAGAGGCCAAAATAAATATATAATTAACTTTCTAATTAACATTAAGTTTAAATTGAAACCCTAGCAGCTGCTGCTCTGCCCTTTGTTGCAGATGTACAAACCTGCATCTCTGCAACCTGGCACATTCATCCCTGCACGGTACTACCGGATCGCCAATCATCAAAAGTTTGGTCGCTAACTAACAATGGAAAGTCCGGCGGGAGGGGTGGGGTCCGTTCCTCCCCCATCTTCCTCATCACGGCCGACGGACAACTAAGAGGCATCTACTCCCCTGTTCTCTTACGGCAAAGTCGTTGCACGGTTTCAGAGCTCTGGAAACAATCGCAACAAGGAACAAACCAATGATAACGAGGATATCCCGATCACTGATGATCAAAAGGACACAGATCAGGGTGCGTCACAACCAAAGGTGACGTAAACCACATGCATTCCAAAATCTAAAGAACGTATTAAAGTCGAGCTACCAAGCCATCATATCAATGGCGAAATACAATATCTGAAAGATCATGCACTGATTGGTACGTTTCTGGGATTCTAGCCTACTGAGAAGGCCCTTCATGGTTGGATAGAATCCAAATGGAAGCCCAAAGGACAAGTCTCCCTTTTATTAGGACCCAAAGGTTTCTTCACAGCTATTTTTCACTGCCTGGAAGACAAAACCAGAGTATTCGAAGGTGGCCCATATTTCTTCAACTCCTCGGGTCTCTTCCTTCGTGATTGGAAGCCACGATTCAACCCAAATACGGAGGATCTCAGTCATGCTCCAGTCTGGATTCGCTTGTATTCCCTGCCCACAGAATACTGGAAAGAAGAAACATTAAAGGACATTGGTAACAACATCGGCACCTTCATCAAAGTAGCAGAGGACACAAAGTACCGAAGATTCACCTCCTATGCCAGGATATGCGTCCAGATGCAGCTCAAAAAAACCCTTGCAGACTAGGTAAGTCTCTTCCATGATGATTTTGAATGCCTTCAACCTTTAGACTATGAACACATTCCCTTTCGTTTTTGCAAATGCCATGAGCATGGCCATCTCTTTAGGGAATGCCCCTTGAATACCCAGACCCACGTTGCTGCCAATGAAACTCCTAAAGATTCAGATGGTTTCACCAAAGTGACCTCCCGCCGAAGGCATGCAAAAAAGCATTCGGCTGCCCCCTCCAGCCCCAAAAAACCTGAATCCCAGAACCGTTTCCAAATCCTCACCCCTCATGAAACCTCAGATAAGCCCTCAAAAGACCCTCAGTCTTCTCTTGCCCCCCCATCCTCCTCCTTTCATCCCAACCCAGAGGTGGATCCCTCTCCCCCGTCATCCTCAAAGCCCCCTCCCTCCTTGGAAGAGAATATCTCGGAGTCAGCCGCGGGCCCTCAGGCCTCTAACATGGACTTGGATGCGGCCTTAGCTTTAAGTTTGCAAGAAGGTATCTCAGATGATCCTCAGGACACCCCTATCAATATGGAGGAAGATCCAGAGGCTGTGAGTCTAGATGGGCTAGATATCTTCACGCTTGAAGCAACATGTAAGCAGAAAGAATACAACGCCATCCCCCCTTGGGAAATACACAGATTGGAAGGGGTTCTCATCAAAGCACAACGTAGCAAATGTTTGGGCATACAAGCAGGCAGTCTCTGGGATGGAAATAAAATCCTGAAAGAAACAAAAAAAAGAGGACGCAAGACTGAACTACAGCAAACCATTATCCTGGGCGAGATCTTAATGGAATCGGGGCAATTTCCAAAGTTGACAAAGTTCTACAAGCCCAAACATCAAAGTTCCTCATGAAGCTCATCTCATGGAACATGAGAGGGCTCAACAGCCCCTCCAAACACCGAATGTTAAAAACCATGATTCAGTTAGAGAAACCAGCTATTGTTTTTCTACAGGAAACTAAAAGTACCAATGTCATTCTTGAAAAAATCCTTCGCAAAGCCTGGCCTGGCAGCAAATCTGTTTCAGTTGATGGGCTAGGCGCCTCAGGAGGACTAGCTATAGTCTGGAATCCGCAGTCCATCACTCTTCAGGATCTTCATGCTTCGTGCAACTTTATTCAAGCCTCATTTCATATCCTGGGTACGGAGATACATGGTCTACTTACCAACACATACTTCCCGCAGGACTTGCACCAAAAATTAGAAGTGCTGGAAGCCCTCACAGCACTCAATGCCAATAGACAGCACCCTCTCTGGATAAGTGGGGCCGACTACAATATCATCACCATTCTAACGGAAAAAAAAGGAGGTCGGATGAAACTAGAAGAGGATAGCACAGGCCTCAAAGAATTTATACAAAACAACTAGCTCATAGATCTACAAACATCAAATGGATTGTTCACCTGGACAAACAAACGAAGAGGACCACACCACATCGCGTCCAAATTAGATCGCTTCCTCATTTCAGACAACGCCATTCATTTGGGCGGAGCTCTTCATGCATCTATCCTACCCCAAGGAGGCTCAGATCATTGGCCCATAATGCTCCAATGGACAAGTCCAGGTAAACAATCCAATCGCCCCTTTCGTTTTGAATCCTTCTGGTTCACTAACCCAGATTTCAAAAGAATGGTGCAAGATGTTTGGAAGTCCTTCATTCCACCAACAGGAGCAAAAATGTATCAATTTCAACAGAAGCTCAGACACCTTAAGCAAGCAATCAAGGCCTGGAACAAATCAAAATTCGGCAACATCCTGGATGCAAGGAAAAATCTGGAGTAGAACATGTGTGATCTCCAGCAAACCATCATCACCGAAGGCAGAACAGAAGAATTAGCCAACAAAGAGCACTCCCTATGGATGGAGCTTGAAACCCGAAGGCTACAGGAGGAAATCCTATGGAAGAAAAAGTCACGTATCAAATGGCTAAAAGAGGGCGAAAAGAATACTAAATTCTTTCACCGTTCCACCATACAACGCCGAATGCATAACAACATAGCCTTCATCAACAACAATCAGGGGAACAGAATAGAAAAGCATGAAGATATTGAGAAGGCATTCAGAGATCACTTCCAGGAAGCTCTCAAAGAACAACCAGGAAGCCGTGAAGCTGCCTTCAAAGTAGTCACTCAGCATGTTCCAGAGCTAATCACTGAAGATCAAAATCAAAATCTCCTGAAACAAGTCACCATGCAGGAGGTCGAAGAAGCTACGACGCAACTCAAAGATGGTAAGGCACCTGGGCCTGATGGTTTTACTGCTAATTTCTTTCATGAATTTTGGGATCTGATCATCTCGGAAGTATGGGACTTGGTGGAAGAATCCCGCTCCATGCATTGGGTCCTTCCCTCCCTCAACTCCACATTCATAGCTCTTGTCCCCAAAAGCGAAGAAGCCAATACGCCCGACAAATTCCGGCCAATTGTCCTCTGTAATGTTATCTATAAGCTCATCTCCAAGGTTGTGGCCAATCGACTCAAACCCCTCCTTCCTCTGCTTATTCTCCCGGAACAAACAGGTTATGTCGAAAGTCATCAGATTATGGATGGCATTATCTTATCCAATGAAGTTATTCATTCGCTAAAAATTCTCAAAAAACCAGGCATGATAATGAAGCTTCATCTATCTAAGGCCTTTGACAAACTCAATTGGGATTATATCCAGCAAATGTTGCTTGCCTTCGGATTCAGTGCAACCTGGACTCGATGGATTATGAACCTCATATCCTCCCCATGCTTTTTAGTCCTCCTCAATGGCTTCCCTTCCATGCCCTTCCGTTCATCGCGAAGCATTCTCCAAGGGGACCCTCTCTCCACGTTTATTTTCATTCTTATGGCGGAAGGGCTCAGTCGCCTCCTCCATCACGCGGTTACCTCCAAAGCAGTCAAAGGCTTAGCACTTCATGGTCTTAATCCGTTGTCTCATCAGCAATTTGTGGATGATACGATGCTTTTTGGTCATTCCTCTTCCCAAGAAGCTAAAGCCTTCAAATCTTTGCTCTCCCTTTTCTCTGAAGCCTCTGGCACCTCAATCAATGCCTCCAAGTCTCAACTTTTTTTCTTCAACAACCCTGTCTCCACTCAGTGTAACATAGCTCGTATTCTAGGCTTCTCCATTGTTGTTCTGCCTTCCAAATACTTGGGAGCTCCTCTCATGGCTTCAGCCCTCAAGCATGCATCATGGCGCACTCTCTTAGATAAATTGGAAGTGAGACTCTCCTCTTGGACCTATCGATCGCTCAACATCGCCAGTAGACTCATTCTGATCAAATCAGTCCTCCAATCAATGCCCCTGTATCTTTTTTCTATTCTAGCAGCACCAAACTGGGTGCTCAAGGCTATGCGTAACCTCCAACGGGGCTTTCTCTAGGGTTCAAATGGACTCAATAGAAAATGGGCCCTAGTCAAATTGGTGGAAGTATGTCAATCTAAAGCAAATGGAGGATTAGGACTAAGGGACCCCCTACAAAGCAACAGCACAATAGGCACAAAAATTTGGTGGAACTGGCTAGTAAAGCCACACATCCCCTGGGCAAAGCTGTCGCAGGCTAAATACGCACCAGGAAGTCAGTGGAACGAGCTCATCAAAATTAGTCCGAGCATTACAGGCTCCATGATCTGGAACTCGGCTAAAATTCATAGCGCCTTCATTCAAACATACAGTTTTTGGGAGATCCATTCAGGGACAACGGCACGGTTTTGGGAGGATTCTTGGCAGCAACTGCCAAAACTTGCAATGCTCTTCCACAAACCGTGCTGGCAGCACCATATGCAACATTCAAATACAACCAAAGTCTCTCAGTTTTGGCAGCAACAAGAACCTCAAGATTTCCGTACTTGGAAACCAGTTAGATCCTGGCAGATCGACTGGCAAGATGAAACATATGAGGACATAGATAAGGAGCTTCTTCAAAGGAAAATTATTCCCTCCTCACAATAGGACAAATTGAGATGGGGACACACCTCAAGAGGGATCTTCACCACCAAGGAGGCCTATACCATACGCTATGATCATAGCACTAATGACAAGGATCAATTATGGACACACATATGGCAGCCAAGATTGTGGCCCAAAATATCCACCTTCCTATGGCTACTAAGCAAACGACGTATTCTCACATGGGATAATCTCCAAAGAAGAGGCTTTATAGGCCCCTCTCGCTGCCCCAATTGCAACGCTCAGGAGGAAACCATCACTCATCTCATGGAGACATGCCCTCTCGCAGCTCAGATATAGAATAGAGTAGATCACTGCAATAATGGAAGACGGGAAAGGCAAGAGGACATCGCAAGCATTCTCCGAACCTGGCCCAAGCAACCCTACCAAAGCCCCATTTTGAATTCATTATGGAATCTTATTCCAGGCTTTCTATATTGGGCATTATGGAAGGAAAGAAATAATCGAGTCTTCAACAACAAGAGCAGATCCGCTGAAATCCTCTGGCTTCTCCTGAAGTATAATCTTCAAGAAACGCTAGCACTCAGAGCTTGGACAGAAAATGATTGGCCTACCTTACCTCAGGAAAAATACATTTGGAATTCCTGGAATCTCAATATCTCCTATTCCCAATTGGACACTCACCGCAATCCTCCCAAAAGCACATCCCCCTCCCAATGGTCCCCCCCTGCAGGAGCTTCCTTTAAACTCAATTTTGATGGGGCTGCCAAGGGAAACCCGGGTCCATCGGGATATGGAGGAGTCATCAGAAATACAGAGGGTTCGGTAGAATACATCTATTATGGTTCAACCGGAACAAATACCAACAACATGGCAGAGTTGGAAGGAATCTGTATGGCTGATCACCACCACTTCTATCCATTGGAAGTAGAAGGAGATTCCCTAATACTAATCAACGCAGCAATCCGAATCCAAGCAGGGTCCTCAGCAGCTAAAATCGCCTCCAGCTGGATACTTCTCAGCAGGTTAGAAGCATTGGAAGATAGGCTCCGGCGCCCTAACAGTATCATCTTCAAGCATGTTAGGTGCACAGCCAACAAAGTTGCAGATAGACTTGCAAACCAAGGGGTGAATCAGCAGGGTCCTCAATACGCACGTTCTCTCCATGATGCAAAGGATACAAAACTTCAAAAGGATTGCCACACGTTGGTGCTCCAGGATCTTCACCCCCCGGATGCGGGTGCGAGCAGGGGACATCAGTACGGGGGCGGGCTTCCCACTGGGCAAGTCGCAGCCCAAGCTCGCCACCTGTACACGGCAATTAAGTCCTGGCGTTAATACTCCCTCCAGACGCTTCGTCCGCGGCACTCAAGCTAATTCGACCATCCCTCCTCGCGCAAGGTCTGCAATTCCACCCTCCGGGAAACTTATGAACGCTCCTGGTTCGCACATGGCACGCCACAGGTCCTCTCCATATAATGACAGTTGCTCCGGCAAGGTAATGTATAGCTTGTGGATTGTTCAGGTTTACATCTGGTTTGGGCATTCTGTGTTGTGGCAGGTTCAGAGAGAAACTAGCCGGCTCCTGGCATTTCCCTTCCATCTCTCCACGCCAGTCTGCAGTTGTTGGTGGCCTGCTATAAATCCTCGTCCTGCTTTCTTTCCTTGGCTTTCTAGCATCCCCTGGTCTGCACTTCGGTTTGCTCAGTTCTATAGCAGCAATCCTCTCCTGCAATTACCTGTGCCTTCTGTTGCCCTTCGGCCTTTCCGTGCCTCTGCGTCTCTGCTGCATAATTCCCAGTCTAACCCGCATCACTCAAGCCTCCGTTGTGTCCACCCCAGTCTGCAATGCCTAAGGAGAGGCTTCGCACAAGTAGTCGCCGTGGCGGGTATCGGGGAGGAGCAAGAGGTCGAGCCTCCATCCCTCGTTCCTCTGACTCGTTGTCGGACGATGCCAACAGTGCTCGTCGCCGACGCGAAAGAAGACCAGGGCAAGCTCAAGCCCCGGCATGCACTCATAGCTTCCATCCCTCCTCCCGCTTCAGCTTTCCCTGCCTTCTGGATTCCGACACCTACTATGTGTCCGTTAAAATTGAAAAAAGTGAGCATGAGGTTTGTGGGCAAGTGGCAGAGGAACACAGGCCTCCGGCTCTAGCTTTGGAGCAACCATCCTTGTCTCCTGCACAGAGGGTTGGCCCGGGAATTCTTCCTCCAGCTCCAGAGCAGGGTCAGCACCACTCAGCAGAGGCATCAGCGGGAGCCAAGGCTGGTCCAAGCGCACCTGCGGAAGACGACGCTCCTCACACCGACTCAAGCGAGCCGGACCCATATGCTTGCAGAGTGGTGGAAGAGGTGCCATCTACCTCTGTGGATGACTGAACCAGTTCTCTGGGCTATCAGGCGAAGGGTATGGCAATGTCTTTTGTTTATCTGTTGGGTAATGACATGCGTCTTTTTCAGTGCTCTATTGATATGTAAGGTTGCTGCTCTGTCCAGTCCACAACAGCACAACCATAGTTCTTCTGTTATGCTTATGTATGCTGCGTCAATGGCGGATTATAGAGTCCAGGCATATGTTTTTTGAGTCAGTCTTGGGGTTCAGGGTTTGGGCTAAAAAGACTGTATTTTGGAAGATATATGGGTTTCAGGGTTTTTCCCCTCACTGTCAGAGTTCTGTCAATGCTGCAAAATCCATCTCTGCAGGATGGTGCTATCCGAGGTTCGCCTCGTTGTAATTTTTTGAAGTTTTTTGTACCATAATAGAATTAGCATAATTTACAAAAAAAAAAACATTAAGTTTAAATCAGAGTGGCACTTACCTAGCCAAATAAACATGTAATTAATAAACTAAATTCAAACTGTGAATAGTGATTACCTGTGGTAGAAGTAGGCTTACCACAACAAGGTTTTGGGGACGACTCTTCACCCAACCGTAGGCTCAATTGGGCAAGGTCTCGCTACAACTGGCCACCCCTGAGCCCTCAATCAATGTACTACTGCCAGTGACTCCTATGTCTTAGAACACCATTCTCCCAAGACAATGAAATATAGAATCTTGGAATGATGGAATGCCTCCCATCCTCCTCACCATCTAATAAATAGAACAAACATTAGATGGGAAACCACATGTACACGCTCCATGTGTCTACATGCGACTTTCTTTTTAGCTTTCTTGTTTTATTTCTTTACTTTTCTTTTGATTTTTAGCTTTCTTGTTTTATTTTCTTCCTTTTGATAGTTTTCTTGTTTTATTTCTATTTATTCTTATTTAGATCTTTAGTACGGTTATTACTATTTTATTTTTATTATTTTTATTTAATTTTCTTGTTTTATATTTTAATATCATTTATTATTTCACATTTATGATTTTAGCGTTTTTATTATTTATTATTAAGTGATTATTTATTATTTATTATTATATATTATTATTATTTTTATTATTTATTATTTTTTTCTATATAATACTACCTAAGCACCCACGGGGATTTGAACCGGTGACCTATTGCAAGGAGTGCCTTAACAATACACTCATTCACCGTCAATCCAAAGCCCCGTGGGCCATTTATTATTTATTATTAAGGGGAGGGATATTACAAAAATTATTTACACTTGACAAAACTTTCTCTGATTACAAAAATGAACCATGTTCATACAAATTCCTTGTCAACTGAGCACAATTTTTTTAATTTCTATAAAAAGATAAAGGAATGTTTGACATGATACTAACATGGTATAAAAATATGTGGACAAAGTTTTTGTCATGAAGCTGATCCCAGGGAATGGTATGATGGGTTGTAGCATAGATGGTACTATGTACAACAATACATATGGTACCCATATGACTACATATGTTACATGTTTGAAATATGATACGTATATTGGTGTGTATAATACACATTGTGTGTAGGTATCCATGAAGACATTGGGTAGATGTCTAGCATGACAACCGACTGGGTGGTTGCACAGAAGAAGGAAAGTAAGAAGTGGTTCAAGGATAAGTAGCCATGGTTAAGTTTTGCATACATACAATTACGAAGAATATATATGATGACTACATATATATTATTATGACATTGTAGGCATATTGATGTGGAAAATATGCTAACTGGTGTGTTGTATGTTGATAAACTTCAAGAAGCAAGTGTTCATTAAAGAACACAAAGGCTTCGAAGAATACCAGAAGCAAACATGCATTCTTTAGATAAAATGAAAAATGAGAAATAGTTTCTTTACTAATATTAAGTAATAGATTATGATATGTATCATAGTTAAGATTCTGCATCTATAAATTCTCACAAATGGTTTGAAGATAATGTTACAGATAGCTATGAAAGTAGAACAGTCCTTGAGACCGATGTAGCTATGGAAGAGGAGCACTCTTTATGACCAATGTAGCTATGGAAGAGGAGAAATATTGGTGACAAATGTAGCTATGGAAGAGGAGAACTCCTTGTGACCGATTTACATTGGAAAACTTACATCAGATGGTAGAGCCATGAGAGCTGTTGATTCAGAAACTAGCTACTTGTGAACGAGGACATGATGCAGTGATACACCAAGGATGGTGTAGAAAATTAAATGGGGGAGTATGTAACACCCCTCCCTTGTGTGCTAAATTATTATAAACCTAAGCTGAGTTAAAGCTAGGTGTGATATCCTCCCTTGTGTGTTAAATGAATGTAAACCTAAAATCAAGAAACCTAGGTGTGATACCCTCCTTTGTGGGTTATGCTATTCTAAGCCTAAGCTGAGGAAAGATAGGTGATATGTAATATGAAAAGAAAGTGTATTATTAAATAAATTAATAAAATAAATGACTTGGAGCGTGGAGTGCCAAGAGAGAGGAGACTCTTGCGAAATCCCATTGAGGAATGGGATAGAGATGAATCTTTCATGATAAAGCTTCTAGATGTGATTCTATGTAAGCTTGGATGGATTGGAGATCCATCAGATGGATGAGAGATAAATATCCATCAAACATAAAAGATTTGAAAGAGATAAAGGTAACCTTTTATGAGGAAAAGCCTCGTAGGAGATAAAGACAAGCTTTTATCAAAAAGACCTAGGCAAATGGAAAAATCCATAAGAGCGGGACACCACTAATGGAAACTAAATCATGAAAGAGGGTATTAAATATCTAGTGCATTGTTCAATTGAGGATAGATTATCCTTGGCAAGAACCTCGGCACGGGAGGCATCAGAGGTGATTCATGGTTGGGTGGTGGTGATCCTTCCTCCAAGTGAGTTTTTAGTTGGTGTCATATGCATGGAATCTTTTGTATGATGATTATTACTCTCTCTCTCTGTTATAATTCTAGTTTGTTTATGAGAAGAGTTCTTAATTTTATTCATCATGAGAATGTTTGAGTGAATTACATATGTTTATGTATTAATATATTTAATGGTGTTTCCCTCTAATTTGATGAGATTCACTTTCATGGTATGCGTCTCATGTTAATACTTACTTGTTATGAGATTAAATCATTTAGCTTAGATATACTGATAGGTGAATTTATCTCTATTATGGAATGATGAATTTGCTTATGCATGTTGCATTCCAATGTGAAGTTAATTGTAGAAGCATATTCAATGGGTAATAGTTCTAGTACCCATTCGCAGTAGAATTTGCATGTGACAATTATTCATAAACGGATTACCCATGTTAATGTTTTTCTTATGAGAATGATTGCAGTTTTATATATGTGACTCCTTTCACATTCAAGAGCAGAGTTAATAGCGGAAGCATAATATGTAGCTATAAATACTAACTTTGTTTATGTGGATATCATATATAAATATACATGATCATCTTGCATTTAATAAAGGAATATAGTATGCTTATAATTTCCTAAATTGGTGATATCTTATGCAAGCGGAACAATTGTGGAAATAACGCTTCTCACTGTATGACCAATGGTTGAATTATCGGTGTTTTCCTGTCAATAAGACTGCCTCCACTTAGGCTAATTCTAGCTAGTTATGCATGTGAATGAAAGGTTGTCCAATAACATATTGACTATATGTACATGACTATGATCATGACGTACGACCATGATAGCTACAATAAATTTAAATTAATATCCGTTAATGCTTGCAAGAGTTATTTTAGAGTTTGATGGTTGCATGTCAGGATTCGTTCCCTTTCTCCAAGTTAAGATTAAGCTTAAGGGCTAATCTAAGAGTGTGAGATATGGTTCATTATCTTGCGGGTATTTAGTAGCTAAGACTTTGAGTATAGTTAACTGGATGATTACTATGCATGTAATGATCCGGTTAACTCCACCTGTGAGTTCATTGGAATTTAACTATAAGTAAAAGAAAATTTTAATTAATGGATCCTAGTAGTTATTTTTCTAGGGTAGGTTGAAAGGGGAATGTTACATCCTCTATTAGATTTTCTACAATTGGTAGCAATTCCAACTCCCATGTAGTAATTTACTTGATTTTGGAGTGTTCCCAACTATTTCCATGCATATTCCAATTATTTCTTTCCTTCCTTTACTTTGTCTAGGGATAAATGAGATGTGGTGAGATGAACTCAAATAATATTTGTCATTTTCATTCTTTTTGTATCAAGGAAAACATCCCTTGAGGTACAAACTATGTCACTATTTATATTTACTTTCAATTTTTTCATTTTGTATCCTTTGGATAATGGACTCTCTCTAGTGAATAAATTCAACATTTGCAACATCATCAATTGGGTGAGAAATTTAATTTTCTCCCCATGAGAGAATATTTTCAAGACTTATTAGCATATGAAGATGTTTCATTAGTAACACTTGAATTTTGTCCCCTATTGTGGACACTTTTGAAATTGTTTATGAATAGACATTTTCCCTTGGGTAGAGACCTTTATTTTCTTTTGTTGGATAAGTTTTATTTATTTCATTAGTGTCTAATGGTCGTTTGGTATCTTGTGGATTTTTTATACTATCAATTCCATTAGCAAGAGATGTAGTCACATTTCCCATCATGTCATTTAGATTTTTTGTGTCACCTCATATTTGACAAGGCTCTTTTGTTGTTATATATTTTTCATTTTCTCTATAACCCTTGATTTCAATTATTTTGTTGGCTAGAATTCCTCCAATATCTAGAACCACTAGAGTGTTGGTGAGTTCTATCTTTTTGTCATGATCTATATCAATTATATTTTTCATGTTGTTGAGAATGGGTTTGACTTGTAGCTTTCCTTTCTCATTTTTTATCTTCTCGTCCTCTTCATTTTGTAGCTTTTCAAATTGTGCTCATTTAAGTTCTTCTTTGGACTTCCACTGCTCTATTAATTCTTTAGCATCCCTTTCGTATTTTACTAAGTCTCCTCTCACTTTATATTCCTTTAATTTCTTCCTCTACTCCAAGGTATCCTTAATCCTCCATATCTTTGTTGCCTTAATTTATTGTTGGACTAGTAATTCCTAGCCAATCTCCTCGCTTTGTTTCTTTACTATTTCTTCTAGTTACTTCTATTGTGTTCCCTATTCCTAAACATTTTTCTCTAGATTAGCTTGAATGACCATGTATATGACCTCTTCCTTTAATAGTGCCTCTATATGTCCTTGTTTCTTTAGCATGGTTAGTCATGGTGCCTTTGTTTATAAAATTATTCTATTCTCTCACAAACAAAAAATTATAGACGATGATGTTCATATTAATCCCCACACTTCTCACTTCTTGTGAATCCCATGCATTTTCCATGAATATATCCTCCTTCCACGCCTCATGAAAATAAGGCCAAGTCAAGGATAGTTATTCGACATGTTTAAGGGCAATTCATTTGGGATCATAACTTTTGAACCTATCTAATTTAATATATTTTCTAACTTTACTTCAGCTTCATTGTTAATTTATTAAGTCTCTTTAATCAAGTGGTATTTAATCTAGAAAATCGCATGGAAAATATCCTCGTTTATCCTTATATAGTGTTATGTTAAATCATTGCATGATGGTATATCATAATATTTTAGCTATAACAAACATATATGGAACATAGACATGCAAACTTTGTGGTGGACAATGGCTCAATATATTCTAATATAAGTGTGGTCATCCTTTAGATATTAGTTTCCTATATATAGACTAATATGTATTTTTCGCGTTTGAATAATCTACGGCACTCTTGCCAAAAAAAACATCGTAAATGAAATCTACAAGAAAATCACATATTTGAGAATGAAACCTTCTCTGCTTATTATGCTAGAGAACATTTAAGAACATATGCATAAGTGGGTTCATATTTTTCCAACTAAGTAATAGCCTTATGAAGACATTCTTTTGCACATATCACATCAAGCAAATATGAAGACATGTAAAGTGAACATGTTGCACCTGCTTTGTGGTTTTAGGCTTACGCAATATTTCTATTGGGCTAATTGGAGATAATTCCTCTAACGTTAAATCTTTTCCGTACGTCGTTTCAACATAATTCATTAGTACCCATGATTCCAAAAGCTAGGAACAATCCATTTTTTGTATAGCTGAAAAATAAAACAAATTAGGTACATATAATGTACCCTAATATAGAAATGGAGTACGTATCGGCCAGTTTCTTGAACAACCTTTCATATTCCTTCCACCAATTTGATAAAATTTAGCTCATATAATATTTTTCATAAGAACCCACCACAAAATACCTATTAATAAAATCCTTAATTTCTCATATTTTGTAGTTCCTAGAAACTTCTCGTTACAATAAGTTTCTAATACACTCTCAATTTCCATTCTCTTTAATATACATTTCACCATCATTATTCTTGATTATCCATCTTATTGATTCTATATAGAGGAAAATCATTGTACTTGCTATAGTTGAATGTAACTTAAGATATTGGATGAATTTGGAAAATTATTTTTCTATTGCAAAAAGTCAATGTCATTGAGTGTTGTTGAATATTGCAAAAAGTCAATGTCATTGAGTGTTGTTGAACTTTGCTATTCCTAGTTCTTAAATTTGAGAAATAAATCATTTCAATTGGGCTTCTAGATGTTTATATTGAGTCTTATTGCTATATCCCCATTGGCCAAAATCTAAGAAATTTCCCTCCGAGGATCCTCTCGTGGGATAGACTTCTCTCTGCTCTATAACAATAAGATTGGATTGGATGTTTTTGTTGGTTCTTCTTCCTTAGATTCTAGTTTCATTGGTGAATTATAGACTCGAGTCTTCTTGAGAGTTATTTTTCCAATAGGAATTGAGTTATAAAGAAATAAACCAAAAAAATAGAGATATAACCATATTTAAGAAACAATTAAAGGTATTTTACTAGATTGTGAATGAATTAATATCAATAAACTTGAATTTAGATCCCTATCATAGATCCAATGTTGTAACACTCACTACATTTGAAAACTTTGTAGTTATAAATGACGGACTTTATTAATCGTAAAGAACTCAAAAGATAATACTTCAATGCTCAAAACTAGTCACGTGAATGTCAATTTTAGAGACAGTAATTTTAAAATCATTAAAGGCACGCTCATGAGAGTTAAAATTGACAGTAATTTTAAAATCATTAAAGGCACGCTCATGAGAGTTAGATTTTGAAATATCCCAGCCGACATGTCTAAACCATCATTAATGGTTGATTGAATGTGCAATTAAGATAGAACTCAACTTTTGATGCAATAAAAAACAAATAAATTTTGCATAACTTAGTGCAGTCACTAACCTCAACAAAATGATCAGATTATTATATTCTAAGTGAGTTTTTGCAAGTGTAGAAACATATTGTAAAGAATATTCTCTCTAGAATTGAACAAATTTTAATCCTCTAACATTAGTCTTAGGTGAGATTTATAAATTTTTGAATGAAATATTTTTTAATATTTCACTAATTATTGAACATGAGAGTTCAATAGTTAGTTTTGAATTAAAAAGTATTAATTTATATAATGAATTAAAAAGTATTAATTTATATAATGAAAAGTCATGTATGAAGAGGTTATGAGGTATGTACATGACTTGATGTGGCTAAATACTTGCTAACATTAAGTATGATACATTGGCATGGCTCTTGAAATAGGTGGTCTAGATGGAAAAACCAATAAATGAGGTCTTACATTGATTTATCAAAGGGATGGTTAGGATAAGTTTTGAGAATTGTGATTAAATATCCATTAAAATTGATGAAAATTTTAGTGGTATTCTTAACCATCCAATAATACATATCGACCATTGATGCTTCATTGGTGATCAAACATTTTCTCTAGGATCAACCTTTTTTTAATTTTTGATTTTTTTTTCAATCATCCATGCTATCATCAATGTTCAATAAGTTCTAATAGATTATATTGGTATATACTTTAAATATTGCATTGATCATTTATGGTGTCATCAATGATCAACAAAATTTATAAATTTTTAGTAAATATATTAATCTAATTTAACTCAGTGTCAATGACCCCATCTACGACCAATGATTTTTCTCAAATTTTTAAACATCATAAATTAAATGATTCTTCTCATGACTGATGGTATCATATACACTTCTTAAAGACATGTTTCCATCCATTTTATTCTAAATATTTTTTTCCATTGAGGGTAAAGGATTTTCCTTATGATTTTTAAATGCTTAGTTTACTTTAAAATGTGATTAAAGCATGAATGAGTGAAATAAAATGTATGCTAAGAAATTAGCGGAAACAATATCAATAACATGGTGAGGCACAAAAAGGTGGTGCCCTAAGTTTGGAAAAAAAAAAAAAATGGTATATTTAACAATCAAGAAATGCTAAATCATGGGGTGAAACTAAAATCTCCAACAACGTAGCCTCGTCATTATTTTAGGTCTCTTAAATCAATATGGAGTCCATAACTATAAGTCATTCATAGGTATACATATATATTACCTTAAACCACCATTCATGTTATCATGGGATACATACCAAACCATTATCTTTCCAACCATCTTAGTAATGAGCTATATTGGCAAATGTTGCCTCATAGAAAATATTTTCTGATTGGATATGGTTTATTTTGGACCTTTAGATAAATTGATCACCTTTATAACATTGTCTCACTTCCAAAAACTTTCCATAGTTTTGATGAATCCATTTCAATATTGTATACCTTTTGTCCCCTACTATTAATTGTTAATATCCTTGGAATGATGGAAAACGTAACTAGATCGGTCTTCATAATTGTCATTGCATGCATATCATTATGTATATCTTATGTTAGAAGAAAAAGAAAAAAGAAAAATATTATTTTTTAACATGGGTTTCATGGTCTATTTTGATGGCCATTTAGTTCAAGCATGTTCTTCATGCTTCTGGGGTTTGTGATGTCAAAATAATATTTTTCTTGAGTCAAAAGAGTCTTTATCATTTATATAAGACCCTATTGGGCAAGTTGTAACATTAAAAATATATTAATTATGAGTCTAGAAAGTCCTAAAAGTATCCTAGCACAAGTCAGCCCTAGAAGTAACAAGTCGACCCAAAGAAGGGAATTAGTCATCATGAAAAGCCTATATATAGAAGCATATTTGACCTCATTTGTCACCAATTCGATCTATCAAGAAGAAGATCGACCGAAAGCTTGAAATATCAATAAAGTTGAAATAGAAAGAAAGTTGGAGTACAACTTGAAATACATTGGCATGGCTCTTGATATAGGTTATCTAGATATGAGATATAAAAATCAATAAATGATGTATTACATTGATTTATGAAAGGAATGGTTAGGATATGGTTTGATCATTGTGGAAAAAGATCCATGAGCATTGATGAATATTCTAGTCGTATTCTTAACCATCAGATAATATATATCAATCATTGATGCTTCGTTGATGATCAAAAGTTTTCTCTAGGATCTACTTTTTTTCCAAATTTTGTTTTTTTTTTCAATCATCCATGGTATCATCAATGATCAACAAGTTTTGACAGATTATATTGGTAGATACTTTAAGTATTGAATTGATAATTAATGGTGTCATCAATTATCAACAAAATTTATGAATTTTCATCAAATATATTAAACTAATTTCACTTAGCGTCAATGACCCATCTACAACAAATGATTTTTCTCAAAATTTTAAACATCATAAATTAAATGATTCTTCTAGTGAGTGATGGTATCATATACACTTATGAAAGACATGTTTCCATCAATTTTATTCTAAATATTTTTTTTCATTGAGGGGAAAGGATTTTCCTTATGATTTTTTAATGCTTAGTTTACTTAAAAATATTATTAAAGCATGAATGGGTGAAATAAAAAGTATGCTAAGAAATTAGCAGAAACAATATCAAGAACATGTTGAGGAACAAAAAGGTGGTGCCTTAAGGTTGGAAAAAAAAATGAAATGTTATATTTAACAATCAAGAAATGGTGAATCATTGGGTGAAACTAAAATATCCGACCACGTAGCCTCATCATTATTTTAGGTCTCTTAAATCAATATGGAGTCCATCATTATAAGTCATTCATAGGTATAAATATATGCTACCTTAAACAACGAATCATGTTATCATGGGATATCTACCAACCCATTATCTTTCAAACCATATTAGTAATGACTTATATCACCAAAACTTACCTCATAGAAAATATTTCTTGATTGGATGTCATTTCTTTTGAACCTTTAGATAAATTGATTACCTTTAGAACATTGCCTCACTTCTAAAAACTTTCCATAGTTTTGATGAATCCATTTCAATATTGTATACCTTTTGTCCCCTACTATTGAGTGTTAATATCCTTGGAATGATGGAAATTGTAACTAGATCCAATCTTCATAATTGTCATTGTACGCATGTCATTATGTATATCTTATGTTAGGAGAAAAAGAATTAAGATAAATATTATTTTTGAACATGGGTTTCATGCTCTATTTTGATGGGAATTTAGGTCAAGCATGTTCTTCATACTTCTAGGGTTTTTCATGTCAAAATAATAATTTTCTTGAGTCAAAAGAGTCCTTATCATTTATATAAGACCCTATTGGGAAAGTTGTTACATGAAAAATATATTAATTATGAGTCTAGAAAGTCCTAAAAGTATCTTAGCGCAAGTCAGCCCTGGAAGTAACAAGTCGACCTAAAGAAGGGAATTAGTCATCATGAAAAGCCTATATATAGAAGAATATTCAACCTCATTTGTCACCAATTCGATATATCAAGAAGAAGATCGATTGGAAGCTTGAAATATCAAGAAAGTTGGACTGAAGTTATAGGGAATAAAGAACAAGTCCAGAAGAACAAGGCAATTTTATTTTTGGGCCATTTTCTCTCACACGTGCAAAAAATCTAGGCTTTCTACACCTACTATAGCATTGAAGTTGCAGGTTGAAGCTGGAGGAGGAATTTGAAGTTAGTGGAGGAAGTTGAAGCTGGAAGTTGGTTGAAGAAAAAATGACTTTCGTCGTCTTGGTTAATATTTGACCCCATTAGAAGGGCTTCTTGAAGGTCTGACTTGGTGGTTGGAGTAGGAATCTGTCTAGGGTTTTGTGTCTTGGTTTTTTGATTTGAAGTGGATTCTATAAGAAGAGACGATATTTTCTAGGTTTTCCCCTTGGAGAGGTTTTTCGCTGGCTTGGAGCTTAATGCTTATGTCCATTGTCTTTGTTGTTTTTTCTCTTGATAATTGTTTAATGAGAAGATCTAATAAAGAAACACAAGAATATAAATAAATTCCACAAGAAATTATTAAGGTTAAGAAGGAATTGAATTGATAGATTCCCACTGCATTCTCCAACATGGTATCACAACTAAGGTGAACAAGAGAAGGTAGATGGAAAGATCATCTTGAAGGTTTTTTTTTCAAGGGGAATCATTTGGAAAATTGCACAAGGAAAGAAGAAGAAAACCTATTGACCTTGAAGGAATATGACTACATCAAGCTTTTATTGAAGAAGACCTCATCATCAATCTCTCATTGAAGAAAGGAAGAACAAGTTCTCGTTTGAAGCTCTCTAGTGTACGTCATCATCTTCGAAATGAAGGAAGAAACAAGGAGCCTTGGATCATCATTTACTCTTTGAAGTTGTTTGAAGGTGTTATTGTTGAAGGCATCCTAGAAGTCGTCATTCAAGGGCACCTTTTTAAGTCTCCTTGTTGGTATTGAAAACATCAAGATAGTTGGAGACATCGTTACAAAACAGGACTCTTGGTTAACAAAGTAAGAGTTATGTTGTCTTCTATTTCTCAATATACATATCACATGGCTAATTTTTTGAAGGAAACCAACAAGCTCATTGGATCAACAAACTTCCTAGCATGGAAGAAGAGGATTTACTTGACACTCACAAAAAATTAAGTCATGGTGTATGTCCTTGGAGAAGTATTTGTACCTAATAAAGAGAAACTAAATGATTATTAAATTACAATAAGGGAGAATTAAGGGAAAAAGGGATCATTGTTGAATCCATTAAGGATCATCTTGTACCCTTTATTTCTAATTTGAAGATATTCAAGGCTATGTATGATAAGTTTGTACAATTGTAATATATAAGTACATTAGCTCAAAATATTTACTTGAGGAATTAACTATATATGATAAGGAAATCAAAGGACGAAGACATGGCTACTTATCTCAGGAAGATATCACAAATAAGGGATCAAATGAAAGGGCTTAGGGAAACTGTTTTTAACTATGAAATGAGAATTGTGTATTGAATGCTTTTCCACTCGATTGGAGTAGTTTTGAAACGAGCACTTATTCAATGAAGGATACTACACCTTTTGATTATTTGTGGGCTCAATCTATCCTAGAAAAATTGAGGATTAAGGAAAAGGATGCACCAAATCAAATGAAAGGTCTCAAGCCTTTATTCCAAGGTCCAAGAAATTGAAGAAATGAATGTTTGGAAATTCCAAGAAAATGAAAGGTATCTCCAAGGTTCAAATCTTTGCATGCAATGAATATGGAAAATTAAAGAGGGATTGTCCAAAAAGGAAACATAACAAAAGAGAAGAAAGAAGTGAAGCTCATATATCTAAAGAAAAGGGAGAACCTCAGAAGAAGCTGAAAGGAGAAGATCACAAGGATCTCTACTATTAAAGGAAGTCTCATCCCTGTGAAGTTCTTTAACAAATTTGTCTTCCTTTTATTAAGTAGAGAAACATGTATTATTGTATACTCTAGGAGAGTCTTGGAACTTTTTTAAAAGCATGGCATCATAGATAAAAGCATATGATAGTAGAGAAATTACAATCTACTCAATTAATTTATTTGGGAAAGATCATCTACTTTAAAGGAATTAGAATATTGGGACCTTTTTGCATATTATGATTCATCCAAGAATTTTCTAACAAATTTTTAGAGGTAGTCATTTTTCAAAGAGGGATCATTAAGATCCTATAAGAACCATCATTCTACAATGTTATTGGAAGGAGAATTATTATTTGACTGGTATATATTCCAGGTAGTACGAAAATAATACTTCTAAAGGATGAAGGAATGGATATGGTCAAGTTGTAGTGTGAAGGGAATAATGAAATTATTTCTACTCCTAGGAAAGGGAACTTATTTCCGACAATTATAAGAAGCAATCTCATTCAAGAAATGATGGCTAGATGATTGTATGGAAGAAAAGGTATGCATATTTTAAGTAAATCTTCTCTAAGGTAAGGTTCATATCTACAAGAATCTTGCAGAAAGAGATGAATATAAAAGTGTGCTTGATAAATCTATCATAGACTACATGATGCTCAAAAGTAAATATTTGACATGCTTTGAATGAATGGATATCAAGACTCTCTCACAATATTGAATATCATAAAAATAGAAATGTTGATAAACATTAAGTATAGTCTCGAATGCAACTCTAAGGAAGACTTTGTAGCTTACAAATCAGTTTGATCCATGGGCACCTTGATTGAAATGGATATATGCATAAGGATTCTTGTACAATGTGGAGATAGATCATGCAAAAGGATGTTGAGGGTACAAATAGGAAAATCCTTTGATGAAAGGGTCATCATGATAAGGTAATTATGATATTTAATATTTTGGTTATCTGATTGGCATATTATTTTTCTACATAGAAGGATATTGCAAAAATAGATAATGACGGTTCAGGAACGTTGTACTCGTGGTGTTAAAACTCGATTCAAAGAACATATAGATTGAGTGATTGTTTTTGGTAATCCTTATTGGAATTGGAGATCAAGATGTCTATATCATCATCTTGGAATCGAAAGGTAGTACTATAAGAAGATAACCTGATGTTCAATGAAGATCACTTTCATGTTTTGAATGAGCTATGGTTAATTCTATTTTTGAAGGCTCAATATAATTCCATAATTGATGATAACAAAATGAAAGTGACATGTATGATTAATGGCATGAATCCTGTCACTAGATTGAAGGAGCAGATATCTCTACAACATGTAGGAAGAAATAAATCTCAATATGATGAGATGCAAAGGAAAGAATGAGTCATGCAACTATCTCCATGAAGGACTGGTAGTTGAGATACTTATGGAAACAACCTAAAGAGCTTGTGGTTATGAATTCTCAATTGCAAGGAAGTGAAAGAATCGCCTCTATGCTTTAGAGGGAGTATGAAGTCTCCTTAATATTTGTAAATGGGAAAGGAACTATTCCCTAAACCAAGTGGGAATAGGGATCCACTCTCTGGTTGAGAGGGAGCGATGATAAACATCACATTTGTATTATCTTCTTCATGTGTCATGCACTATGCCAAGACTAATAGTCATATCTGTAAGTGAAGGCCATGGAGAGAGAATGGTGGATGGATGATTGGATAAGCATATATAAGTTCCTTGAGGATAAAATATACAAGATACGAAATGAACTAAGTCTCTTTGAGGATTGGACAAGCATTCAAGACAAGAGTGGTCAAAGAGGACTGATATTCTTTGAGGATTGGGAATCCATGATAAGAATAGTCCTAAAAGGACATACCTAGTGAACATCCAGATGAGGTATGTACCTTGTAGAGGCAGTGTGATATCTCACATAAAACATCCCAACATTATGCTCTTGTATAATAAAGATATTGTCAATTTAAGGCCTCGCTATGTTGACAATGGTTGTCATGATTTTGACGCATAAAAGTTGACTTACCAATTCGAGTCTTCTTATGAGAGCTCTTAAGTTTGAAAATATCCTTGTATCGGCTATAAAATTATGAATACCACCCTATTTAAGAGAGTGTGTTGGAAAATGTAACTAGTTTCGGTCTTGATAATTTTTATTTTACTCATGGCATTATGTATATCTTGTGTTACAAGAAAAATAAGAAAGAAAAATACTATTTTTTAGCATGGAGTTCATGCTCCATTTTGATGGTCATCTAGGTCAAACATGGTCTTCATGCTTCTAGGGTTTTCATGTCAAAAGAATATTTTTCTCGAGTCAAAAGAGTCTTTATCATTTGTATAAACCCTATTGGTTAAGTTGTAACATGAAATATATATTAATTATGAGTCTAGAAAGTTCTACAAGTCTCCTAACACAAGTTGGCCTTGGTATTAAAAAGTCAACCTAAAGAAGGGAATTTAACCTCATGGAAAGCCTATAAAGAGAAGAAAATTTGACCTCATTTGTCACAAATTTGATCTCTCAAGAAGAAGTTTGATCTAAAACTCAAAATATTAAGAAAGCTAGAGCCAATATTCAAGGATGCAAGATGAAGTCAATTAGAACAAGAAAAAATTGCTTTTGGGTGATTTTCTCTCACACATGTGAAAAATCTAGAGATTTTGTAGACACTATAGGGGAGAATTTGTATGTCGAAGTTGGAGGTTGATGTTAAAGTTAGAAGCTAGTTGAAGTAGATTTGACTTTTGTTGTCTTGGTTGATCTTTTACATAATTGGAAGGGCTTCTTAAAAGGTAGACTTGGTGTTTGGAGGAGGACTTTGTCTAGGGTTTTGTGTCTTGGTTTTCTCATTTGAAGCAAATTTTATAAGAAGAGAGGAGATTTTATGGGTTTTCCCATTGGAGAGGTTTTTCCATTGCTTGGAGCCTAATACTTGTGTCCATTGTGTTTTTTATTTTTTCTCTTGATAATTGGTTGATGATAATATATAATAAAGAAACTCAAGAAGATAAATAAGGTCAAGAAAAATTACTAAGGTTAAGGAGAAATTGAATTAACAGCTGCCCTACAACATTCTCCAACATGGAAAAGGTATTTAAATTTCCTCATTAAAAATCATATTCTCTAACCTTTTCCCCCGCATCTTCTTCTTCTTCTTATATTTCAGTAGGATCAAGGTAGAATGCATTTCCAAGAACGATATCTATATTTTGTAAAGACAAATACACATCTTACATTTATTATTTTATCGAATCCCAAAAAGCAATAGGTCACTTATTATCATTATTGGGCTATTTTGATCATACTCCATTCGTTTCATGTATGCCCCTTTGAGACTTAAACAACATAGATAATATGATATTTTCTTTAAAAACATGCAAATGAAGAACTATGGACGAATGTTCTCTTGTAAGAGCCCTTTTCAATATTCATCCACTTACATTCCTAATTGTACAAGTATAGAGAGAAACGTTCCATTGTATTGTGAAAATTTTAAAATTCAATGGCATTATTATTAGAGCTCAACAAAATAAAAGAGTAAAAGAAAGAAATTTACGTCATATAAAATTCTTTCTGATAAGAATTAAGCCATAATTTTCGAAATGTAGAGTGTTTTCCTTTCACGTGATTAAGCTTGTCCTACTTTAAGAAAAGATCCTTTACCTTGGAGTTCTTATTCCGAGATTTATGTATCTTAAAACATCAATTAGCTAATAAACTAATTTCTTTTTAGCTTTATCCATTTTGTCCTTTAGTATAATAAGTGTATTGATTCATTGTTGCATAGAAGATAGGATTTGGCCTTTCGAGGATTGAGACAATTGCAAAGATGGACTATATATATATAGCATCGCTTCTTAGCCCTATGAAAGAAAATATGGGGACTTACCCAGGGCTTCTTTGCGTTAATTAGCCCAAAATGCATTACTAGAATTTTTGCCAACAATTACTATGATTTTTGGAAACAATTTTCTTTAGGATTTGGATTAAATTGTTGTTTGTAGACTTCGATACCTGGTTACATTGTAAATAATAATTATCAAAAATCCCAAAATTATATTTTTGTTAAAAGTAAATTTGGTCAAAAAAATTTGTATGATTATCAAACACCAAACCTCGTGATTATATATTGTTAGAGTTTGAATAACCACCTTTTGATTGACTTGAGTGAGATGGTTGACCTTAAATCAATAGGTGAACAACATAACCACATGTTAAATAATCTATGTTAAAATGTTTATAGGTCTTTAGGTGCATGGGAAAGTGATGCTATCAATTATATTGTATAATCAATCAAGTGGGAAGGTAAATTTCTTAATTGAAATCTCTTACAAAAATAAAAAACAATAAGAAAAAAAAAATATGTAGTATTTTATTTTATATTATTTATTGATTTAATTATTTCATTTTATATTATTTATGGATTTTTTGAACTTCCATTAACTCAATTTAATTGTTATTATGGGTTGGAATTTCAAAACAGACAGATAAATTAAATTTGATGGTTTTCAGATCTCACAGATTTTAACATTTAAAAAAAATATATTTACAGTTTTGTCCATTTTTAAACTGTGTATGACGATTAAATCAACCATGATAAACAACTTACCTGTCAAATTCCATTCCATCCCTGCATCCCACTTGCAAAAAGAAAAACTGTGATTTTATGGCTAACATGTTGATTTCGATGTGACTCAAAAAGAGTATTCCTCGTGATTGTGCGAGAGAATCTAAAATGGCTTCATGTTTTCCTAGGTTTGGAAGAAAATACATTTTTATACCATTTTTAGAACATTGCCTTGATACAATGCCCTCATGCTAAGGGGCAGCTCAATCACGTACAACAAATTGAAATTTAAAGGGACATTTCACAAAAAGATTAATTAACCATTATCCCAATTACAAGACTAGCAAACTGATGAGGTAACATGGCATGAATCTCATTAGAGGGGATTGCACGGATTTCCAGATATTTGAAAGTCGTACACTCATCTAAGTTTATCCTGAAGACTTGGATCCATAATATCTACTTGTCTTATTCTTCATGGATTTGAGTGTGTTCCCGTGATTTAATGCTGCGTTGAAACATCGTGAACTAAAACCAATTGATTGTCTCTCTAGTGCTGAATGTTAGTGCACATTTCAGGGTGTACCTAAATGCTTGCACATAATCAATGTGCTATTATGGAGTTTAAGGAGCATAAGCATGAATTCCAAGCCAAAGCATCTTCTATCGACTTGTGTCGATCAAAGCAAAACAACAAACAATATTCGCGGTGTATCTAAATATTTTCACATGATCAATGTGCTATTGTACTGTTTAAGGAGTTCGGAGACGCTTTCTGCATTTAAAGGAGTGGAATATACACATCGGCGAACATCCAATGAATATCTATATCCCATTTATAAATGGGACAGTGGTCGATGGTTAGGGCTGGGAAAACAAAATTGTGAACACACTCTCTAATTCTTTTACTGAAAGCACTCATTTGAATAATTCGATAACCCGTGGGCTATCTTGAATTTTATGTTTCACCCTGCGAATAAGAGACAAATTTTCCCTTCTAATGGAAACACCTTTGTCCTATATGTAGCCTATTAGGTGTGCCACTATTCCTCTATGTTAATTTCCTTTAAATAGCCACATATGATTAATTAGCTATTTGTTGCATGTCATTGTGTGTTTTGAAACAGGTTATAATGTTTTTCCAATAAAGCTTTGATTATATAAATAAAATAATGCTTCTTAAATTGCAAATCCACAATTTTAAAATTTCTCGTAGATGAAATAGAAATCTCACATGATCTAGTCAGAGGGCAGAGGTTCTTTGTTTGATAGTGCGTGAAGGGAGATAATGTCAACTGTTGACCATGGTGTCGATGTGGCAAGTTATTAAGCCAACCCTTGGAAATATTTATATTCCATTTCAAGTTTCTGCACTCACAGTCTAAGATGCATGTATGATCTATTTTTGTCTTTTCAACAAAGAACGAATAGAAAAGAAAGTGGATGCAACGGTTGGAATTTGTGATTGTAGAAGCTAGGCGACATGAAATCAAGATAGTTTTGAGCCTATTAAGGAACGGGTTGGTATGTTCAATGGGATTACGATTTCTGGGATTGTGATTGTTAGGTCCGTATAATACTAGTGTAGCCCCTTATTGTTGTTGTTTGTGTAGTCCCCTTATTATTATTGTTACTTAAGCCCCTATTGTTATTGTTGTGCCCCATAGAAGCCCACTATTGTTATTATTGTTGTGTAGGCTCTGATTATATTGTGACCCCTTAGAATCCTATATATACTGAGATTTTTCATTTGTATCATCTAAGAAATATTTATTTATGTGATATAAAAGAGGTCTCCCCCTCGAAGAAGATAATTTTTAAGTTGTTGATCTATCTTTTCTTCTATTTTTAACTGGTTGCATAACATTTGGTATCATAGTTTTGGATTCTAGGGTTTAATTTCTACGAGGCTTTTGAAGCTGAAATTGTCATGACGTGGAGCCGAAATCTCAATGAACTTTGTGTACGAATTTAAAATCTTGGTTTGTTATATTTTCAAAGATGTGATCTGAGGAAGTTAGGGTTTCTGCATGCTCTATAATTTAGTCTTCAACAAGTGACATAGGGACAATCATCATAACTTTATCTTCGAAAATCGAATTTGAATTTTGTAAAAAGTGACAGAAATTTAACAGACGATAGTTTCTCATATATCAATTTTAGGGTATAAATTGAAAACAATGACATGTGGTATTCTGTATAAGTTTTCTCTACTAAACCAATCCATAATCAAGTCATCATGGGAGATTTGCCATAAATTTATCTTGAAGAATCAAATTTTGGTTTGACTATTTGTGTTGTAAAGAACACTCAAAGGGTTACCATAGGACAAAATTTCATACCTTGAAGAGCCTAAATTATAAAGATACCACAATTTTAGTATTGAGCTACTAAAAGGCAAGAAAAATGTGTATATCTTTTCAAAAGTTTGCATAACTTTTGTTTGAAAAATCATTATTTGAAGTGATTTAAAGGGTATAGTGAAGCATATGTATCATTGTTTGATTCCAAAATACCTCGAAGAAAGAAAATACAAACACCTATTAAGAAACAAAAAGGCTCTACTATGACGCATGAAGAAGAGGAATAAATGCAACATGATATATCAAAATTACGAGACCAAGGGCAACAAATTCACTCTCGCAAAGAGTAACCAAAAATGAAATGGAATCTAAGACGGATTTTTTGACGAATGGTTTAAAATCAGACATGGAAGGTTTGAAGGATGGATTAAAAGTAAACATGGAATGTTTGAAGGATGAATTAAAAGTGAACATGGAATGTTTGAAGGAGGGTTTGACAAAGTTTTTACAAGAAATGCTTCCTAATGGTGAAAAGGTATTAGATGAAACTCATGATGAGAACAAAAGGAATGCTAATAGTGAGTTTAGAGACTCTAAGTCTAGATTGAAGACCGACCATATTCCAAATATCGATATGAGGAAGTTTGATGGCAAGGATCTGGTAACATGGATACTACAGATGGAGCAATGTTTTTATCTCCATAATGTGCGACACGCACAAAAGTTATGCATCACATATTTGTATTTAGAACCCAGTCAGTTTGTATGATATCAATGTCTTTGTTCTCATAAACCACTTGTCACTTGGTCATTTTTTATGGAGGAAATGATAGAACATTATGGGGATACACAGAGAAACATCTTCTTTAACCAATTGATAAATCTCAAACAAAAGGGTTCAATAGAGGAGCACATTGAGGACTTCCAAGAATTGAATATCATAGTAAACGATATTCTAAAGGACCATAAGATTGATGCATTCATAGGGAATTTAAAGGATAACATCCAACTTCAGGTTCGCCTTTGGGAAATTTTGTAGCGGCTACAACCACCCTCCAAAATTTTTCCTTTGCTTTGTTTTGGAGCCTTCCTACTAAATTCCCAACGGCTTATCTTACACTGCCCAAGTACTTTTGCTTTCATTTGAATTTTATCTCTCACTTTACAACTTTTTTTTGCTTCCTATCTTTGTTGTCCAACCACAATATGACCTCTTGAATTGGTTACAAACCAATTCTAACACTAGCTTGATGATCTACACAATCCTAGAGGGAAAACAACCTTGCTCTCAGGAAATGTGTAGTTCAACCCAGCAGTCAGCTACGGCTCCATAATTATGCAGACCTAGCTGACAGCTTATCTTCGTTTAGGAAATTGCACAGTGCATGAGAGGGAGCCAAAGATAAACAACTGAGGAATTGCCGAGAAACATTCCGTCAACTGATGTTCGATGCATGTGTCAGTGAGTTGCCTATTCTCCCCAGAACTGCGTAATTTCTCCATGCATGCATGACAACCTTTCCTGAAAAATCAAAAAGAAAAAGGTGAAAAATCATCCCCAAAAAATAGGGATCTATTTTTAGCAGTTGGAGTTACACTTGAGTTAATTAAACTACCGCTATGTGTCACTTTTTCCTAGATTTTTGGCCTTCACATCATAAACCCTAAATCGATCAAATCTATTTAATGGATGCCACTAGAGCTCCTTTGCACATCCGATCTTGGATCTATGGCTTTCCCAAGGCATCTAGGAACCTTCTCCATATTCGACATAGATTTTCTGGGTAAGTCTTTCTTTTCTAGTCTTTTTTTACTTTTTTGTCACTTTTGTTTCCTTGGCTTGTGACAATGTTATTTTACTCATTTTATTGAATGAAGGTTGGAGTTTTGATTTTTTTAGCCTGTAGAAGTGTTTTTTTAAGATTTTCATTTCCTTTCCTAAGCATTGCATGCATAACCCAATTTTTACACTAATGGTTGTTGTTGTAGCGATTCTCCTCACCAACTTCATTGTTCTTTTGTTTGATTGATTCCTTCATTTGTTTCAATTGCATGCATCACCATTCACTCAGATATGCATCAACCATGATTCACACGTTTAGATCTACTCATGTTCATGATGCCCTTGGGCAGCTCTAGGCTTCCTTGGCTTAGATCTAGCTCTTCTTGGCATGCACTATGCATTTATGGAACTCAAGACTTTCTCTTGGTTCAAAGAATTATGTAGAGGCTGCCAGTGGTTGGCTCCAAATCTGAATTCCACATTTCCAAGAGCCAGTCTCAGAGTCTTGTCCACTGGGATCACGTAATGCATAGCCCCAGCCAGCATCAAACTGAGACTGAACTCCGTATTGGGCAGTTCCAGTCATCATCAAGCCACAATGGACCGTGCATTACGAAGTTCCAATCATTATTACCTCTCTCTCATTGGTGGGACTGCGCAATGTGCAGAACCAGTTGATAATCTGTCACCTTTGAAATACTGAATTGTGCAGTCTTGCCCAATAGTTTCCAAGTTTTTTGCATGATCACTCCTTGAAGTGCTCTCTAATTTCAAGCTAACATTTTCATGCCATGAGTGTCCTCTCTATCTCTAGGTACATTAATTGGTGAGCAGCTTCTCAGCACTACAAGTAGTGTGGATTCCAAGAGAGTTGGATCAAATGGAATTGTCGAGAGAAGAATTGGAGATGTAGTTGAACAGGAATCAATGAACTTGATAGTCTATGGAGACACACAATTATTCATAAAGAAAAACATGAAGATAACATGGCAGGAAATTAAGGACATATTTACAAGCAGCTTCAAGGAAGACCTGGAAGATTGATAGGTATATGTCAACATCCACATGTTAGGCTTGTATAAGGTTACATGTAGGAACCTCGCCTTCCCATGTGCAGAAATCATTCACTAGATTATCTCACATACCGATCACAAGATGATGACATTGAGTAGTGCGAGTGGAACATGGCTTGCTTTGTTTAGGACGGAAAACTATCATCAGATGTATCACTTACCATAGCCGGTGAATTGCATGGATGCACTCTTCTATACCCCCAACATCAATGTGAACACTAGATACTTCATGAAGCATTTTGTAAAAGAGACATCGAATTTTAGGTCGACACCCAATCAGGCCTACAAGACTAGGTCACTCAGAAAGGCCTACCAACTCTTGATCATCTTTTCATGCCCACTGTATGGTCAAGAGAGAATGAAGAACTTTCTGAATAATTGGGTGGTTGTGTTGGATCAATTAGAAAATGAAGGCCATTCAACTCGCTGGATATGTCATCTCTCTGGCTGAAAGTGTGTGTCACTAATGCCTGGAATCCGCCTAAGGATGAGCAAGTGAGATTTTATATGTCCACATACATACTTGATGTAATCTATGCCCATCATCGGTTTCCTGGCATGGGTTGGATATGTACACCATTAGATAATGTTGTGAACATTTATTGCAAGATTCTTTCGGAGTGCAACTACTAAGGATATCTAACCACTTCATCACCCTAGTTTACAAGATGATCTTTGAGCGAAATCCACCTTGCATGTACAAGGAAGTAATGTAGGCATTACTTAACATTGCATATTGGTATGCCTCATCCAGTGGCACCTTCATTAGGATGTTTGGCGAAGAGAAGCCTTCACATGTGCTACCAAGGTTTGCCATGGATAATTTGGTCATGCAAGGGAGTTCATATCACATCTCCACTAGGGCCTGCTCTTCCTTTCCATATTGGATTGTATGAGATTCAAAGCTTGAAGGATGCAAATGCCGAGGTCAAGAAATTAGAGAAGATTAAGTTAGACACTAAGGATTTCAATTCATATGATCACTACTGAATATGCAAGAAGAACTATGTGAAGGTTTATTATCCATGGATCCATTGGGCATGTCATTGGCTAGAGGAGGACCCCTTGGAGGTATTGTTATAACTCCTCTAAGCTCCATGAACCAGTCTATGGAAGTGACGAGAAAAGTGATACTTTATATGGAAGGGATGAGAAAAGAGATACTTGCTAAAGTATCAACACTTGAGACCACCATGTGGAAATTGTATGAAAAAATTGTAACCATGCACCAGGTGGTTGTCCATCTATATGGTTTTCAGCAATAGTGCACGAAGATTGTCCAAACTCTCAAATACATATATGCTTCCATACACATGTATAAGAATGGACAATGAGGTATAAGGGACCCCTGCTTTACTTGCATAAGATAATGAAGCCGTAGGAAGAGCTAGACAAAGCACGAACTCGAATGTTCATCCAGAACTATGAGCAACTCCCTCTGCTCATCACCATCATTGAGGCTTCATATGCATGGTTGTTCAAGAGTATGGATGTCATAGTGATGACACACAGGATCCATTCAATCGAATCCCTCACTCAAGTCGTGAAGAAGAACCAAGTCCTCTTGGAGGTTGAAATGTACATGGAATAGTTGACGTGAGAGGCCACCAATGATGACTTGTAGTTGAGCGCATAAAACGTGTAGAAGTACCTCCATTGTCAAACTACACTCAGGACAATGTCGCACATGCTTCAAGATGAGTTTGACAATGGTTCAAAAACCATATACCTGAAAGCCATGGAGGCAAGCGTCTATTTCCAGAAAGTCATCACCAAATAGTACGGGGACACAATAGCACAATACCTAGCTTGGTATCAGTTCTTCATTGAAGACCATTAAGAGGATGTTACGGATTTGGTCTTTCCCCAAGGTTCCAAGTGATGATGTTTGTATTTTTAGGCTGACTCAAGTCTATTTCATCGCAAATGGATATATGTGGAAATTGTATTATTATTTGTAAATATATTGTAAGTGAAATTCCAAGTGTCATTAGTGGAATGTGAACAATCACTATGTAATGTAAAGAGTTATTTATAAAGAAGTTGAAGAGTAATGAGGGTATTCAAAGAGTTAAAGGGCAATGTCAAGGGTCACCTAATCCTTTGTTATATATAGAACCTCATAACTCATAGTAGAGGCTTTTGGGAGCCAAACGTTTGGCTCGCCATTTCTTAGAGAAGACTTGGAGAGTATTTTGATGAGCCTTGGCTTCTCCACGACATAGAGTGAATACACATCTTTGGAGGAGCTGGCAGTGTTGTCTGTAATGTGCCACTATTGGGGCTAGTAGTTATCAATGGTGTATGTACGGATGAAACTTTCACTTAATAATATTACTGAGCCAACACATTTTCATGCATATGTTTTTATTGTAGTTGGACTATACTGGTTGCTTTAGCAATGTATGTTATTTAACATGCATATGTTTTTATTGTAGTTGGACTATACTGGTTGCTTTAGCAATGTATGTTATTTAACTTATGCATTTGTGCATAAACTATTATGTAAGCAATTGTATGAATCTTGTTGAAGACGTGTTGTTGTATTAACTGGTCAATTTGGTTTGTGGACTATTCTGCTTTTCGGCTTGGGATGACATTCCCCTTGTGTGTTCCTTTCAGGCTGCGTACTATTACAGGCTTCTAAGGGACACACTTCCTTTTCCCCTATGTGTGTTAGAACCCCCATGCATCTAACTTGAATCCCTACAAGGTCACACACTTGCTTCTGACAAAGTTATCATACTTACCTCTGCCCGCTACCACGATCAAGTCACTACTTTACTACCCATTGTTGGGACTCCTACTCCAAATGGTTTCTGGTCTAGTTAGGATTTCTTGCTGGGGAGATCCCTTGACATGTTAGCAGGTCTAGCACCGTCAAAATTTCTGGTGCTAGAAGGAGGTCCATATGACAAGTTGAGTCCTCAGATTCTGTTTTCAATCTCTGCACACCATTCATGACTTGTATTTTAATATCAACTATGACATGTTTTTCTCATGCACATGACTTTGAAATGTCAGAGGATCTCATCGATGACTTGTCACGACTCACATACAACAATGAATTCAGAATAACCCTGTTAAGACATGGAGTTTCTTTCATAGGTTTCTATGAGAGGAATGAAGTGTGTTTGGACGAAATTTCCATGGTCTATTCGCTCACACATTCGAATGGCACATTCAACAATGGTGTCTCACAGTGTCGACAACCTCTATTCACTCTATTATGACACATATGACACATGCTGAATGAATATGACAAAACTTAAAACTCCTAATATCAAGGAGGGGAGATTGAAATCATTATCTTACCAATAAGCGACCAAGGATAATCGATCGCAGGATATGAGGTAGGCTTTGAAATCTACATGCGAGCCAAAATTTTGGAGGGTAGTTGTAGCCACCACAATAGAACCCAAAATATTATATCTATGTTTGTTATTGTGGGAATGATGTCTAGTTCTAAGTGGCATCATTCCACTAAATTTGTTACTCTTTTCTTGGATGTTGTGGCTAGCTCGATCAGGTAGGAATTTTCATGTGATTTCTTTTGCAAGGTACAATTTTGTTCATTTTTTAGTTTAATATAATTGAGATTAGAGCCTAGATCAATTAAAGCTAAAACATGTTGGCCAACGATCAAGCATTCCAATTTGATAATTGAATATTGATGATTCACATTCCTTTTATCCAATGCTACATAAATTCAAAGAACTTTGAATCACATCATTCACCGTTGTTTTCTCTTGAATATTGTATAATCTCTTATTGTTCTATTGGTGGTGAGGGGAATCCTTCATCATGTGGTCCACTCCACATCCACAATATTTCAATGGATTTCTCTTAGGATCCTCAAGATCCTCTTTCTTTTTTCACATGACGATCTCTATTTACAAAAGAAAAAGTTCACTGGAATTCACCCTTGGTAGGGGTGATGAACGTGATATTTTACCCCTTCAGCTTATGCCCAAAGTTTTTTGGTCCTTTTCTTTAAAAATTGCTCCTATCCTTCCTATTCCAATCCATTAAAAATTCATTCATATGCTTAGATTGACCATAGAAATAATGGGCTTGACATATGATGTCCTCAAAGTTCTTGGTTGATCAAATTCAATCTTGTCATAATAAGCTTGTGGCAACCCATTGAGGTATATTTGAATATTTTCTTTCTCATATGTGATGTGTAGAAAATTCTTGCATAATTCTCACAATCTTTTGGTGCATTGATCTGTTGTAAGATACCCTATAGATTATGCTCATGAAACTCTTTAACATTGCTTTCATAATACCTCTCAGGTAGCTACTTTTCACAAAACAAATCCTTGAATTTCCTTCATGATAAGTCCTTTTCTCCAATGCCCTTAACATTTCTTTGGTCTTCCCACCATATATCAACTTTTCCCTTTAAGCCAAAAATAATCACTTTGATCGTAATGTTTTCAAAGAAGTGATGAACTTTGAAGTATTTATTCATTCCGACTAGCCAAGCTAATGTATCTTCACCCTTCTTATTTTCTCCATCAAATATGGGGCATTTTCTTTCTTGAACTCCTTTGGAATTACGTTTTATCACTCTTCCTTTGTTGGTGGCATCTTCTAATTGTAGCATGTGACAATTGGAGATGGTTTCTTGAATATTTTTCTTAGAGTGTTGAGTGGGTTTTCTGCCCTTATTGACTCTTCACTTTATTTTCTATGTAATGAATATGCCTCTTTATACTAAAATTTCCAATCTAGTTTGGATCATTGGTTTGACCAAAATGACAGAGTAATCCCACTCACCCATTTATGTAATAAACTCTATAATAGTTTGAATTGATGCGGACTTTGGTGTTGAATTTGTGATGTTAAATCTAATGAGAAATTGACTCAGAATGTTAGTACCTTCTCAAGCACTCTCAATGGTGTTGCATACCTCCTCATGCACTATCAACAAATTTCCATAAATAGAGTTGTGATCCCCACATTATTTGTGTTGTTTGTGTTGGTGGATGATAATTGAGAATTGCGTGAAGGATATTCAAAGCCATTAAGAATTTAGCTATATATACCAATTTTTATTGTTTGAAAAATTATGCACTTAATATTTTTAGCACTGGTTTTAGATGTACAAAAGACATTGGGATTTGTTTTCATGAGCTTTGTTTCCTTCCATACTAGGTTGATTTTATATTTAGTTTGTAAAATAATTATTATGAAGAATCAATCATAGAGCACAATAACATAAAAATCGGTGGTTCCTGTTTCTTAGAAAACCCTAGATGGGTCGCTATTTTGATTACTCTACAATTTATTACAACTTTTAGTTCTTGACAACCGCAAAACGAAGAACAATAGATACTAGTTATATTTTTTGTTTTAGTAAGTTTGTGTAAAATATGTTACTTTCTAATATTGATTTCTAGATACATTCAATATTCAAATTACTTCCCTATATAACTAGTAGACTCAGTGAACTATGTTTTTTTTTTCAGATGGGAGTTTGTCAATAGAGTGATTCAATATTGAGATTGCTTCCCTGACATAGTGATGGATGAGAGTATGTTAAAAATTGTCAATCCTGCAAATATGTCATTAATGATTAGAAGCAAGTGCATTTTAAATGAATCAAATTGTAGCTTGAAGTTGGTGGTGGAGAAAGAGCATAGTCTATGAGATTTCAGAGTGGATTGATTAAGACTACACTAAATAAAAAGATCAATGTGAAATATATTTATGTGGTATTAGTGTTATACTTTGTAATGTAAGCTTTGTAGTGTAAGAATTAGGAGAGGGTATTAGGATTAATTCTTACATTAATAAATTAGTTTGTGTTTGTTGGAGATTACTAATATATTTTCCCAACCTCTCTCCAAATTTAGAATTAGTTGGATGATACTCCATCTATTTAAATGTATTATGTTCGAGATCTACTTATAATTTTTGTGTACAAACAAATTTTTAAATATATATGTTTTTTCTATGCTGTAACATAAAAATCACTCAACTAATTCAAAATGAATTTATTGTTAAATGATTACTTATCCCTCCATGTTTTTAATTATTGAGTGAAGAGACTACCAAGTTTATCCAATAACATTTTAAATGGTTATTTAACCCTCCATGGTTTTTAACTATTGAGTGAGGAGACTACCAAGTTTATGGAATAACATGTCACATTAATTAGCATTATATTTACTCAAATTATGTCATCACAGTTATTGTGGGAATGTAATTTCCCGAAAACCTGATAGAAAGCCATACAGTCATCTAATGGTCAACTTGAAAACGTTGGGTTTGTATTACTCATGTAATGGTCAAGTTGTAAACTTTGGGTTTGTAATAAACTCATTATTTTCATTGTATTACGAGGTTTTAATGCTACTTTGAAGCATCTCCAATTAAAACCACTTGATGCTCTATCCGGTGTTGGTTCTAGCTAAATATTTTCCCATGCTCAAAGTGATATCATGTGGTTTAAGGAACACAAGCTTTAAGGAACATAAGGCTAAATTCCAGGCCAAAGCATCTTATATCCGGGTGTGTCGATCAAAGCAATACAACAAATAATATTCGATAAGGATTTCCACATTAGAAGGTGTGGTATATAGAAATCGACTAAAAACAGATTAATATGCATATTAATTTATACACATTAGATTTAGTTGGCTATTTTTTTAATATGCATATTAATGTATACGCATTAGGTTTAGTTGGCTATTTTTTTAATATGCATATTAACGTCTATATATCAACGTCTATATATCAAATGTAGTTGGATATTTTTGAAACATTAAGGTGTTTAATTTTTATGGGGATGAGTTGAGGATGGAAGTTATTTTTGGGGATTTAAATCAACCTAGATTCATTATAATTTTGGATTTACAAAGTATGAAGAAGGTCAAATCTCATTTCACTTTAAAAGAGAATTGCATTTCAAAAAATTTGATCCCTCTTAGCCTTTGATAGATCCAGAAATAAGATTGGTCTAA